>VSMD01061811.1:0-87892 GCA_008750895.1 Mirza zaza | reverse complement strand
TTGAGCTCAGGAGTTCGAGACCAGCCTGAGCAAGAGCGAGACCCCATCTCTACTATAAATAGAAAGAAACTAATTGGCCAACTAATATATATAGAATAAATTAGCCGGGCATGGTGGCACATGCCTGTAGTCCCAGCTATTTGGGAGACTGAGGCAGTAGGATTGCTTGAGCCCAGGAGTTTGAGGTTGCTGTGAGCTAGGCTGACGCCACGGCACTCACTCTAGCCTGGGCAATAAAGTGAGACTCTGTCTCAAAAAAAAAAAAAAAAATAACACCTTTAAGTTCTGTGTCCTGAGCCAGTCATCTTGCCCAGAAAGGAATCCTCTAGGCTCCTGCCTGGAAGATATTGACCCAGCTGCCAATGCTCTTGCAGCTGGATTGGGGAGGGGTCCAGTGGTCTCACCATCTGGTGTATCATCTCTCTCTCTCAGTCCCTGGTGTGGCATAGTCTTCCGTCCTCAGCTCTGCTGCTGCCCAAAGCCAGCAGCTCCGGGAAAGAAATGCCTACTCTCCTACTAGGAAGAGGAAGAGGAGCTAGGGGCATAAATTGTTTTACACATAAACTTTTAACAAAACTTACTTTTAGCCCCACCTGTACCCCATTTTCACAGGACTCTGCCTACTTCAAGTTTCAGCCCATCTAGACAGGTTACACCATTCTCTGGTCTGTTAAATTGTCACTTGTCCATCTCTTTCCAGCTGCCCAGATTTCATTACTATTTCATTACTGTTGTTTACTCTGCTATTTTCTTTTATCATTGTCATTTTATGGCTGTAAAAAATCCCTTTAGTGTCATTTTAGTGGGGTTTCAGGAAAGAGCAGTGGTAAACAAATATGTTCAACCTGCCATGATTAATCAAAAGTCTATGGCATCTTGCTGAGCTAGTTCATATCTCTGGGCCTCCTGTTCCTCATCTGGAAAAGGCTGCCAATAATACGTACCTCACAGGACTGTCTTTAGAATAAAGTGAAGTATTGTTTGTAAAGCACTATGTATTAATATACGGTTTCTGGCATGTAACATGTGCTCAAGACATACTATTATTTTCAGTTACCAGATCTACTCTGAGAAAATGGCATGCAATGCAGCAAAAAATAACCATGTTATAATGAGGTAGAACTTCCAAAATTCATAAAAATTATAATAGACATTGCAAGTAATTATTTATCAAAGGTGTCATCTTCCCACATCCACACAATTTTAAGAATATGATGGGCAGTCACACCCTGGGTTACTTTATATATAATCCTTCCTGGAAGCAGAGGACTGGATGAGACGACCTCTGAAATTACAAAGTAGCATCCGTCTCTGATGAATAAATATCACAGGGAAATAGGGCAGTGGCAATACGGCAGCCCATTGTTCCTGGATATTTGAATTGCTTTATTTTCCAGGCTGGTTGCTTGTTGGAATATTAGAACTCTCTGAGTGATATAATACCAGGACAGGAAGCATGCAGATGGACTACACCAGAAAGTGCTGTAGGATAGTACTGCAAGTATATATTTGCATTAGGGCTGGGAAATAAATTTGAATTTAACTGAGGAACACCCAGTCCTTAGATTGACCACAAGTCTTCATGAACCAGGATTCTGGACTGTTCGGGCTTAGAAAACACACAGCTCTCCTAGGAGTTGAGGTTTGAAGGAAGTTCATCCACAGAATCTGGTGTCTTTTTTATCTAGAATGAATTGACACAATAAAAAGTTGGGAATTTATAAGCTTTGGCAGGGGGAGACAGAGTGAGAGAGAGAGAAAGAAAACACTTCTTTAAGGAGCTATCATGCCTGACGATTTTCGGAGGAAGTTAATATACACATCGATGTTAATGTTAGGGGAAAACAGTTGTATGTAATTTATAGATGATGAAAAAACATTTGACAAGAGTCTTTTGCATAGGCTATCCTTTTAAAGGAGCAATGTTGTGGGGAATGTTCTCTCAGGCACAGAGATACGGTTTATAGACAAGAAGGAGTGCTCGTAAATTGCAGCTGCCTTTGTGGAAGGACTGTAAACCCCAGAGGCTTCTAACTCCCTAGCTTAGCACCAATCCTTTGCTTCTTTTAAAAATTTTTAGTTATTACATGTTTATTCTTTAGAAAAACAGAATAACACAAGCAAAAAGAAAAATTGCTTAAAATCTGCCACCAATCTTAGCTTTTTCATAAATGGTCTTTGTATAGGAAGAAAGATCTAGAAAACCTTCTGGCTTGAGCAAAGTATTAAGTTCCTACAAGAATGCCAAGCTTAGGCCTGTACACAGAGGGGGAGTCCTTCAGGGCCAGATTTGAACAGGACCTAAAAACCCATCCTGCTCTATTGTAGGGCCTCTCATTCTCATCATTACAGATTCATTTACACTAGGCTCATATTAGGATGCAATGAGTGCCCTGATGAAAGGCCAATATGTTATTGGCCATTAATACACCTTAGAAGGGATTACTTTGCTATAGTAAGGCCAACACCTTGAGAAGCAAAGGCGTTTCCCGAAGGAAAGAGAAGTAACACAGCGCTTTGTAAATTGCAAAGACCTGTACAGGGTGCTATTATTGTTGGTTCTAAGCAATGGGATTGTCAGTAAAAGTGTGATAGAGATTCTGCACTGAAGACATCGAACTCATAGATCAACAATGCCAAAAAAAGTCAGGTATCAGTAGGGAAACTGAGTCACCAAGCAGAGACAATTGTCTAAGCAAAGTATCCAACCAAGAGACATGAAGACTAGTAGATATACCTGCCAAGGGGACCACAGTTGTGCTGAGGACCTCCTCTGCACTGTGGAATTGTGAGCTGGACAGCCATTGGGCCAGTCAGCTTGTGACTGCCTGGCCTTTAGAGATTTCACAGTAACTCCAATTAAAAATTCAAGAAACCCTTATACACTGCTGGTGGGACTGTAGAATGATGGAGCCACTTCGGAAAACAGTTTGGCACTTTCTCAAAAGGTTACACATAGTGTTACCTTATGGCCCAGCAATTCTATTCCCAGGATATACCCAAGAATATTGAAAACATATATGCAAACAAAAACTTATGCACAAATGATCACAGCAGCATTACTCATAACAGCTAAAACGTGGGAACAACCCAAATGTCCATTGGCTGATGGATGAATAAACAAAATGTGGTATATTTTATACAATGGAATATTATTAGACCTTAAAAAGTAAGGAAGTGCTGATACATACTACAACATGGATGACCCTTGAAAACATGCCAAGTGAAAGAAGTCAGGTATACAAGGCCACATATTGTATGATTTCGATTATATGGAATGTCTAGAATAGGCAAACTCATAGAGACAGAAAGCAGATGAGTGGTTGGCAGCCGCTGGGGGAAGAGGGGAATGAGGATTGACAATAGGTATGAGATTTCTCTTTGGGGTACTGAAAATGTTCTGAAATTACATAGTGGTGACGGCTATACAACTCTGTGACTGTATTAAAAACCAATGTCTTGTACACTCTAAGTGGGGGAATAATATGTGAACTATTACTTACTAAAGCTACTATGAAAATTAATGCATGAAAACCCAGAGACTGCTTATTCTCTCCTACTTGGTGCTCAGAAAGGTTCTAGCCTTCCCCACAGTGTACTGAATATATATCAGCAAACAGCCTGCAAGAAAGGGTAGAATAGCCTGGGTGGGGGACCATTTGCATTGTAAAGCAGCCAATGGCATTATTCTTTATTAATTGACAATGAACACATCTAGGCATTTTCATTATTAGTGAGAACACCGCTTAGAACACACAGCAGAATCCGAGGTGCAGGACCAGCCCCCAAAGTTACACCTCTGGCTTTGGTTGTCCGATTCCAGAAGGAAATAGGCCAAGGCCATAAGGTCTCACCCTGGCAGGTGTGCAGAACAGGAATGGAGTGAGGAAGAGGAACCAGGAGATATTGCTGCTGATGGAAGAGCTAGAACCATGTCCAGCCAGGTGCAGCCTTGATTTCTCTCAGCTACGTGAGGAAGCAGAACAGAGAAATCCCGGGCAGATGCCAGGATCCTTTCAAACAGGCCCCTTTCCCAGCCCAGCCCACCGGCTGCTGACAGTTCCCCCTTATATGCATGGCTTCTAGCAAAACACCTGGCATAGAGTGGGAGTGCAAGGAATATTTGTTTCATGAATCAATAACAGCACTTACGACAGCAAACAAAAAAGCAACAACTTAAATGTTCTACAGTGGCCTGTTGGTTCATGCATATTTATGGTATGCCCATAATTAAGCAAGTTATTTACTATATCTCTGCATGAATTTTTCTTTTTGCTAAAATGGAGAAAGTAACAGTACCTATCTCTAGCATTGTTATGAGTATTAAATGAGTTTAGGTATGTCAAACATCTCAAATACTACCTAGCATACTATAAAAATTACAAAATAAATGTTTTTATATTTTTATACATGGAAAAATTCATGATAATTCAAAAAACAGGTTATGTCATACTATAAACAATACAATTCCAAATTTCGTAAAATAAACATGCATACAGAGGAAAAACCTAGACAAATATATATATATATATATATTTTTTTTTTTTTTTTATTTGAGACAGAGTCTCACTCTGTTGCCCAGGCTAGAGTGCCGTGGCATCAGCCTAGCTCACAGCAACCTCAAACTCCCTGGCTCAAGCGATCCTTCTGCCTTGGCCTACCGAGTAGCTGGGACTACAGGCATGTGCCACCATGCCCGGCTAACTTTTTCTATATATTTTTAGTTGTCCAGCTAATTTCTTTCTATTTTTAGTAGAGACGGAGTCTCACTCTTGCTCAGGCTGTTCTCGAACTCCTGAGCTCAAACGATTCTCCCGCCTCGGCCTCCCAGAGTGCTAGGATTACAGGCGTGAGCCACCATGCCCGGCCCACAGCAATTATTTTTAAATAGTGAAACCAAGAGTGACTTTCCTTATCATTATTATTATTAATTGCTTATCTGTATTTTTAAAATGAGTATAAATTATTTGAGTATATTTGAATATTGAGTATATATTGAGTATTTGAGTATTGAGTATATATTGAGTATTATTTGAGTATAAGTTAAAATATTAATTTAAAAATCCATTTGAATGTAAAAAAAAAATAAAACATTCACCGTTTGACACAATAATTCTCATTTGGGAATACTATTCTAACAAAATAATCCCAAATCCCAAAGAAAATATTGCCAATAAGAATTAGGTAAGATGTGATTTTCTATACATGATAGAATAATATGCAGTGAGTTATAAAGATTGACATTTGGCAGGGCTCGGTGGCTCATGCCTATAATCCCAGCACTCCAGGAGGCCGAGGCCAAAGGATCTCTTGAGGTTAGGAATTGGAGACCAGCCTGAGCAAGAGTGAGACCCCCATCTCTACTAAAAATAGAAAAAATTAGGTGATCGTGGTGGCTCACATCTGTAGTCCCAGCTACTCGGGAGGCTGAGGCAGGAGGATTGCTTGAGCCTAGGAATTCGAGGTTGGTGTGAGCTAGACTGATGCCACAGCACTCTAGCCTGGGTGACAGAACAAGACTTGGTCTCAAAAAACAGACAAAAAATTGATGTTTAAAACAGATGTTCAAAAGTTGTTCAAAAAACAGATTAATGTTTTAAAATATTAGAAAATGCTATTTAAATTAAATTAATTAGCTGGGATAAAAATAACTTATCTGATCTTAAGCATACACTAAAAGCGAATAAATATATACACAGAACACACGAGGAAAAACTGGAGAACAATATTAACAGGGAAAACGAAGAGTCATTAGCAGAAAGAATGTTTGACTCCCTGCCCTTTGTTGATTCAAGTTAACCACATTTGTCACCTTTCGGCCAGAACAAGGTAGATTCTTTCTCGGTGATTCACAAATGGACCAGAAATCCCTAGACTTATTAGAACTTCAGTTCTTCTAGAGGTGAAGGGTTGTCCTATGATGTAAAACTAAAATCATTAAATCCATTTGGTCTAGGAGGAGAAAAGCCCAGAGGAAATACGCTTTCTATTTATGAAATCATAAAGCGTAGGTAAAGATAGCCCCATTCATTTATCAAAATGGGAGGCAAATAAAAGTTACTTTAACTCTGTCAATATTTATCAGGTACCTCCTGCAAACAAAGATGAATAATGAGACACAGGCTCTGCCCTGGAGGAGTTCAGCGCCCAATGGTGTAGGAAAAAATAACTATTCATGTATTCAACTAACTTCAATCCGGGAGGGGCTACAGTGGAACGAAGGGCCAGGGAAGCCCAGGGAAGGGAGCAATGTGGATTTGAAGGGTCAGGGAAGGCTTCCCATGGGAGGCGACCTTTGCTCTAAGCCTTGAAGCATGAGTGCAGTTTTGGCAACTAGCGGGTTGAAAGGTCAAATCCCAAGGAGGGATGACATCCCTCATTGAACAGCTGATGGCAGCGGACGGTGGGTGTAGCTGAGCACCCTTAGGACTCTGTGTTGGTGGCTGAAAGGGTCCATGCCGACCACAGAGCAAGTGTGTAGAGGCGGCCTCAAAGCTTCCTTATGAGCCCTGAGCACTTTCATAACCCGTCCGCTGTTCGAGTTGCCACCTTCTCGAGAAGTTGAGGCTGTGACATGGAAGAAGATCTCAATAGCCCAGATCTAAGAAGCAGATATTTAAGAGAGCTGTCATATTAAAAAGCCAGCTATAGGCCGGGCGTGGTGGCTCACGCCTGTAATCCTAGCACTCTGGGAGGCCGAGGCGGGAGGATTGCTTGAGGTCAGGAGTTTGAAACCAGCCTGAGCAAGAGCGAGACCCCGTCTCTAATATAAATAGAAAGAAATTAATTGGTCAACTAATATATATATATACACAAAAAATTATCCGGGCATGGTGGCGCATGCCTGTAATCCTAGCTACTCAGGAGGCTGAGGCAGGAGGATTGCTTGAGCCCAGGAGTTTGAGGTTGCTGTGAGCTAGGCTGACGCCACGGCACTCACTCTAGCCTGGGCAACAAAGCGAGACTCTGTCTCAAAAAAAAAAAAAAAAAAAATTTAAAAAAATAAATAAATAAAAAGCCAGCTATAGAAGTACAAGTGAGTGGGCCAGACTTAAAAAATGGCCCATTTAAAATGTTTCGATTGCCCACATGTGCAATAAGCCTGAACCAAGTGATGGACAAACCCACTAACACAAGCCACCTCACCTTGCATTTGTAAAGGAGGGGACCCGGAATGCACGCGTCCTGATAATTGAGCCGGTGGGGAGTGCCGACTATGTGGCAGGAGCTGTGCTGAGTGCGAGATTCAGGGAGCTCCAGCCTAGGGCGGGAGCCACAGTGCACACCGTGGGCGATGTGGCAGGGCCCTTCTCGCCCAGGACAGCGCTGGCGGCTTCAGCACCAGGTCCAGCGCCTGTCTGCGGAGACTCTGAGCAGCGGTGCGCCGTGAGACTGGTTTGAGGATGTCAGGAGGCCCCTGGACCCCTATGCCCTGGACCCTGTGGCTCCCTTTCCAAGCTCTGATCTACCCCAGCCAGCGCTGCTCAGGGCTCTCCAACTCTTCCTCTAGACCCCACTGTCCACATAGGACCTTTAACCCCAAATCTTGTGGTACATAGCTCATTAGTGGAAAGTAACTTCCGGAACTTAAAAATCAACCAACGGGCCGGGTGCGGTGGCTCACACCTATAATCCTAGCACCTTGGGAGGCCGAGGCGAGAGAATCTCTCAAGGTCAGGAGTTCAAGACCAGCCTGAGCAAGAGTGAGACCCCGTCTCTACTAAAAAATAGAAAGAAATTCACTGGCCAACTAAAAATATATATAAAAAAATTAGCCAGGCATGGTGGCACATGCCTGTAGTCCCAGCTACTCGGGAGGCTGAGGTAGGAGGATCGCCTGAGCCCAGGAGTTTGAGGTTGCTGTGAGCTAGGCTGACGCCACAGCACTCTAACCCAGGCAACAGAGTTAGACTCTGTCTCAAAAAAAAAAAAAAAAAATCAACCAACGAATTCTTCCCCCTGCCCCCGCCAAAAAAAAGCCCTTACATGGCACATAACCTTCCCAACTCTCTCCAAGCCTGGGCTCAAAATGTGTTTTTTTTTTTTCTCTTTCTCTCTTTGAGGAAGTAGGGCTGTGCAGTCCTCCTTATCTCCTGGCCTCTTGTGTGCAGCTTCTGAACCTGCTCTGAGCAGTGATTGGATGCTTCCTCTTTGTCCTTGGAAAAACATGCCTGCAATTTCCCAATTTGACTCGGACAATCTGCTGGCCATGCAGTTTCTTGCCAGTTTTACAGCCATGACATTACCCAGACAGAAACTTTGCTGCAAGTGACCTTGAAGGTTATCAAAGCTGCTCCCCTTTCCCTTCCTAAAGGAGGCCTGGCAGAGGGTGTCTGGACTGAGGCTGGGGTAATGACACCCTGGAGAAGGAACAAGATCCAAGCCACCAATCAGCCTTGCGTTTGGAAGAGCTTGATGTTGTGGCTGGTTTGTGTTGTCCTTGACTCACAGAAACAGCCGGGTCTCCAGCTTTGGCCACAGCGCAGAGGCTGAGGTGCTCTCTGCTGCCTCTCAGTGGATGTATTGAGAAATGTCAGGCAGGATGTTGAACCAGAGGTTCTCACCGTGGTCCCCTGAACAGCAGCATCAAATTCTTGGCCGTCCTGGAAAGTCTGGGGCTGGGCTCCACAGCCCATGTTGTAACAAGCCCTCAAAGTTACTCTGCGGCACACTCACGTTTGAGAAGCCCTGTTTTATATTAGGTAGTAATTTGTACCCTGGGATGCATGAAATGGATCATCAGAGATTTCACAATTGCAAGAAGCTGGTTCTTTTTTTTTTTTTTTTGAGACAGAGTCTCACTCTGCTGCCTGGGCTAGAGTGCCGTGGCATCAGCCTAGCTCACAGCAACCTCACATTCCCGGGCTGAAGCAATCCTCCTGCCTCAGCCTACCGAGTAGCTGGGACTACAGGCATGCACCACCATGCCCGGCTATTTTTTTCTATATATATTTAGTTGTCAAATTTATTTCTTTCTATTTTTAGTAGAGACGGGGGTCTTGCTCTTGCTCAGGCTGGTCTTGAACTCCTGAACTCAAATGATCCGCCTGCCTCGGCCTCTCACAGTGCTAGCGTTACAGGCGTGAGCCACTGCACCCGGCCAGCTGGTTCTTATTGATGATCTAGGAGCATACCTTGACCAGGCGTGGTGGCTCACACCTGTAATCCTAGCACTCTGGGAGGCCGAGGCGGGAGGATTGCTCAAGGTCAGGAGTTCGAAACCAGCCTGAGCGAGACGCCGTCTCTACTAAAAATAGAAAGAAATTAATTGACCAACTAGAAATACATATACAAAAAATCAGCCTGGCATGCTGGCGCATGCCTGTAGTCCCAGCTACTCGGGAGGCTGAGGCAGCAGGATTGCTTGAGCCCAGGAGTTTGAGGTTGCTGTGAGCTAGGCTGACGCCACGGCACTCACTCTAGCCTGGGCAATAAAGTGAAACTCTGTCTCAAAAAAAAAAAAAAGGAGCATACCTTTTTAAGAACTAAATTTCATCAGACACTTTAAAAAATCATTCAACTCCTTCTCAGAGATGACAGGAAGGCATCAAACCCCCCTCCTCTGCTTTTTACCCCGAATCTCCTGCGTATAAACACCCACTGCTTCACTGTCGTTGAGAATGGTATTTAAGGTCCTCCAAAAATACAGCCCTAAACCTGTTTTGCAGTCTCTCCCCCAGTCATTCTTCACTTATCCTGGATGCTTTATTATTATTTTGTTGCTGTTGTTGAGATACAGTCTCACTCTGTCACCCAGGTAGAGAGCAGTGACATCATCGTAGCTCACTGCAACCTCAAACTCCTGGGCTCAAGCGATCCTCCTGCCTCAGCCTCCCAAGTAGCTGGGACTACAGGCATGCGCCACCATGCTCGGCTAATTTTTCTATTTTCACAGCAATGGGGGTACCACTATGTTGCTCAGTCTGGTCTTGAACTCCTGGCCTCAAGCGATCCTACCACCTCAGCCTCCCAAAGTGTTAGGATTACAGGTGCGAGCCACGGTGCCTGGCCTATCCTAGTTTCTAATGCAACTGGCTGGTTCTCTGAGTCCAGCTTTTATCCCTATGTTCACTCTGTCCTTTCCTCTAGTCAAAGATGCACCCATCTGAAAGATCAAAATTTCAAAATAAAAAGTTCCAAAATATTGCACCAATTTTAAGGTCCTCTCAAATACCATTTCTTCCAGGAAGCCTTCTCTGATTGCCTTAGCAAATGATGACCTTTCCCATCATGAACCACCATCACACTTCATCTGTACCTCTTTTCAAGTGCTTTAGATTCTACCCCTTGTTTTTAAATTCTTAGTAGATATTTATATTTTTTTGAATCCCCAGAAATTTTAATTGTACAAATTAAGGTTATATTAATTTTTCCATTATAAATAGTATTCTCACTTTTTTTCTAGCATATTATGGGGCTTAGTAGATATTTCTGATCCCTTTGAGTCCAGGGACTGAACCTGTCTCATCTCAGCATAAGCCACTGCACAGCAGTGCAAGCTAATGCTCTTTGAAAGGTATAAATGAATAACTTTGGTCCCACAAAATAGCAGCTAACAATACATGTTGGAATTAAAATCATTGCAGTGCAAACATTGGAACAGGAGAACCGACATAAAGGTAACATAGGGGCACCGGATAACCTGGGCCACACTGGGAAGGCAAACCTCAGTACTGTCCAAAGTCCTCTTTGGAACCTCCGCACTGATGGGTGGGCCCCCGGGAATCACAGGACCCACTGTCCTGTGAATCCACTGTGCCACATCTGGGCCAGAAGTGGCCAACAGCTCCCTCTGCTGGCCACTACAGCTGTTGCACCCAGGCTTTACAGGTAACCAACCCTGTGAAGCCTTCCATCCCACAGCCTCTTAGCCCCTTCAAGAGCCCACCTGAGGCCGGCGTGATGGTTCACACCTGTAATCCTAGCATTCTGGGAGGCTGAGGCGGGAGGATAGCTCAAGGTCAGGTGTTCGAAACCAGCCTGAGCAAGAGCGAGACCCCTGTCTCTACTAAAATTAGAAAGAAATTAATTGGCCAACTAATATATATAGAAAAAATGAGCCGGACATGGTGGCACATGCCTGCAGTCCCAGCTACTCGGGAGGCTGAGGCAGCAGGATTGCTTGAGCCCAGGAGTTTGAGGTTGCTGTGAGCTAGGCTGACACAAGAGCACTCTAGCTCAGGCAACAGAGTGAGACTCTGTCTCAAAAAAAAAAAAAAAAAAGCCCACCTGAGAACCCAGGAGCCCTCAGAAAACTCCCCCTGCAGCACCCCCAATACCTGGTTAGGAATGCTGCCTCCCACAGACCCTGAGCCTCTGGCCTAAATCTCCTGTTGTCATCTCAGGAATATGGGGTTGACCCTGCGATATCTCTCCCCCCGGGCCACTTCCCCACTGGTCCCCATCCTCACTACCCTCCCCAGGAAGTGTCCATAGGTTCATGGTTTCGACCACTGTGGGCCTGTTAGGGAAGAAAGACACACGTGGGCCTGACACTGGAGCTGGCGCAGAGGGTCCCCCCTTAAAGAGAACCTGAACCGCAGGGGGAAGTCAGAGTACGGACACCAGAAGTATGTAGAAGCAGATGACCACCAAACCAGGCAACAAGATTTATTGAAGCCTGCAAGAGCACTTGGAAAAGGACAATCCACCAAGTAGTCTGGGGCTCATGGTGACAGCCTGGAGCTCATCATCCATAGTCCCAGGCATGCCCAGGCATAAGGATTTTGGGGTGCAGTCCCAAACTGGGACATCCCAACTCAGCCAGAAGACCTTAGCCCTGACTCTATCTGGGTCCACCCTCCTTATAATGCAGTTCAGTCATTGTGACATTTAGTCAAGTTTGCCCTTGGGGGTCTCACCACTCCCCAGTGTAGCTATTAAGGTGCTGACTCCCTTTAAAGGATTTTTTTTAAAAAAACAACGTTCACTCCTAATTACATGCCCTGTGATATTTTAGTGTCTTGGTGGAATCTGAGCCCCCTGCAGTGTAGCTCCCAGCTGGGCCTGCAGCCAGCTCCGCTCCACGGCATCACTCTGCGAGCCTTCCCCAGGCCACGGTCCCCACAGTCTGAATACCACTATGTTCACTTTCAATTTCCAACTGCACCGGTGGATCTTTTGTTTTTAGAGATTGCTGAGTGTTTGGTCTTCTATGTCTTGGTTGTTCGTCAATGTCTTTAAACAGTTGTTTTTTAAAAAAAATTTTTTTTTGTCCACCTTTTACAGTTGTTCTCAGTGTGAGCATTCAGTTTGATGCTGGCTACCTGAAACAGAACTCGAATCCTTTTTGAAAGTGGATGGCATGTAAAGGAATCAGTATTTTAAAAACCCAACATTCAGGCCAGGCATGGTGGCTCATGCCTGTAATCCCAGCACTTTGGGAGGCTGAGGCAGGAGGAGCTCTTGAGCCTGGGAGTTTGAGGTTGCAGAGAGCTGTGATTGCACCACTGCACTCCAGCCTGGTGATGAGTGAGACCCTGTCTCAAAAACAAAACGAAACAAAAATTCCCTCGATATTCAGCACTTAATTTACCAAGAAAGTTACCATCGCAAAATAAAACAAAATGAAATGACTAAACAGCTACATCAACATAAACAGGTCTCAAAAAACAATTTTGAATGTAAAAGGTTAGAGAAATATATATACAAGGTGCTAAGACATATATAAAATTAAAAAAAAACACACAAAACAATACTATTTGATGTTCCTGGGTACCTATATGTAAAAATATTAAAAACTGAATGAAGAACACACCAGATTTGAAAATAGTGGTTGCCTTTGGGGAGTGAAAAAGGGAAGAGGCAGGGAGTGAGGGACAACTTTCTCTATAATATTTGATTTCTTTATTTAAAAATGTAAAGCAGGCTGGGCGAGGTCTGTAATCCTAGCACTCTGGGAGGCCAAGCAGGGTGGATGGTTTGAGCTCAGGAGTTCGAGACCAGCCTGAGCAACAGCGAAACCCTGTCTCTACCAAAAAATAGAAAAAGTTAGCCGGGCATGGTGGTACATGCCTGTAGTCCCAGCTACTCGGGAGGCTGAGGCAGGAGGATCACCTGAGCCCAGGAGTTTGAGGTTGCTGTGAGCTAGGCTGATACCACGGCACTCTAGCCCGGGCCACAGAGCAAGACTCTGTCTCAAAAAAAAAAAAAATGTAAAGCACATATGGGTATGACCAATTCCTCAACAAAACAAACCAAAAGTCCTCACTTGGAAATTTTCGGATGTCACACTTGGTCACCTTGCCTATTTCTGTCTCCTCCAAGCTTGGTGCTCCCTAATGGTTCATGTTACTGATATTGGCAGCAAAGTCACAGGAACTAAGTCTACAGTGGCTTCTTAACATGTGGGAAGCAAGCTCTGGATACAGGTTCGCACTTGGCAGCAAAGCACACGCCCACGTGACGACCGGCCTGCACCCTTCTGACTCTCACAGGGCATGGCTCACCCTGGTCACCTTGGGCACACCTAACCTTTCCACAGGGCCTGGGAAGGCCACATGACTTTAGTAAGCCCGGAAGCATACTGCACCTTGATGTTAGTATCCAGCAGCAAGGGGGGGCGGGTATATACATACATAATGAGTGAGATGTGCACCATCTGGGGGATGGTCATGTTGGAAACTCAGACTTGTGGGGGGAGGGGGAGAAAGGGCATTTATTGAAACCTTAAAATCTGTACCCCCATAATATGCTGAAATAAAAATAATAATAATAATAATGTATATTCAGTCTTCAGTAGATATTAGAATAAACCAATCTGGTAAGCTATAAAAAAAAAAAAAAAAGAATCCAGCAGCAAGGATACACAGACAAAAGAAAAAATTTGCCATGACAGGGAAGCGGTGGGAGAGTGAGTTTTTAATTTCCTCTAATACTCTGTTTCAGAAAACGAGGCTGGTTTAGGAAGCAATCCGTGTGCAAGTCAGGAATGAGCACACCTGGGAGGGCGGGAGCTTTGGAAGATACCTAGGCCAGAGGAGGAGGCTGCAGGCAGGCTGGATGGAGGCCAGTTGTTTCCTAGTTCTTCATTATCTAAACGCCAGGAGACGTCTCCTGGGGAGAGCAGACAGGCCACGGAGGAGCCAGAAGCCCTGGAGGAAGATCCTTGTCTGGCTCTGCAGAGCCTGTCTCCCAAGAGCCCCAGGACTCAGGCCCAGCAATAGCAGGGACTAGCAGGGATGGTGACAGGCAAGGCGGCCCCAGCCACTAAACCCAGAAGCTGGACTGGCAGGCTTATCTGCGGCCCTTTCAAAGGCAGGAGGGCATTAAACCGGAGGCACCTGGTTTATCTTAATCTCCAAGCCCTGTGCTGGAACTCAAGCCAGTCCTGGAAGGGCCAGAAGGCCCAAAGGTGGCTGGAAGCAGGGAGCGGGGCTGGCAGCAGGCCACAGGCAGGAGGGGATTTGGCAGGCTACGCAGGCAACGGAGCAGGCCTCAGGCTCCAAGCGCAGACTTGCAGGCTTGCCATCCCGAGGCCTCGCCTTTGTGCCTAGTGTCCTCAGCTGGGGAAGTCAGCAGTGACTGTTTTGGAGGGGCGGTGGGGTGAGAATGGCCAAGGTAAGGTACAGGGACACTCTGGGATGTTTAGAGCAGCAGACCTGGGACCTTATCCCAGCCCCACTATTTACTAGTTGGACGACCTTGGGCCAGTTACTGATCTTTCTGCGTATTCCACAACATGTGAAAGAGGGTAACACCACCCCCTCATGGGGTGCAGATTAAATCAGAGAAAGTGCAAGGACTCCTGGCCTGCAAAGTTTGCCCGATTGCAGCTGCTACCCTGTTAAGGATCGTAGGTGTTAATAAAGTATCATTCCCACTGGGCCCAGCCCCAGGGCAAAGTTGATTAGCCTTTACACAGTCCCTGGGTGGGGTCCAGAAGAGATGACCTCTGTCCGTACATGTGGGGGACGACTGTCCACCTACACCCCCCATGCGCAACCCCAGCCCACCGCACACTGTGCTTCCACGGGGGAGTCCCAGGAGTGGCTAGAATGGCCGGGAATGGCATCCGCTTCCTTCAGGATGAGCACAGCCCCAAGTCCCCAAACTGGCTGTGTCCCACGGGATTCCTCCCTCCCTGGACACTCACAGGGAGCCAGAGCCCACTGCCACCGGGAGCACTCCCCCAGCTCAGCAGAGACGCGCTGACACCCCCAGGAAGGCAGCTGCCCGGGGCTTCCGGACTCTAGCCCAGCATCCAGACTCGGGTGAGACGTTTGTTTATGACCTCAGTGGATCGTGTTCTTCTGCTGGGACGGTCTGCTTGCTGCTTTCAGGTTGCAAGCGCAGTTTTGAACGTAAGACTGATGTAGAATGTACCCTACACAATGCAGATTATTACTAGCGTACACTGTTTACAGAAGAAGGTTTTTATCACAAAGCAGCCGGGGTTTGGGAGGAAAAATGTTCGCCAAGAATCACCCGCAACTCTTGCAGAGGGACTGGCTGCTGTTGCCCAAAGATCACCTTTGCGAGACAGTGGGGAGGCCCCATGACCACCCAGAGCAGCCACTCCACCCCAATCGGGCTCAGAGAAATCAGGTTAGCGCCAAAGAGAAAATGAGAGATGACAGATCACAGCAGCAAACGGCACCAAAGACAGCGAGGCTAGAACGGCTAAAACTCTGTGACTAGCCACGTCCCTGAAACCTGTAGCTTCTAAGGTTCACTTTGCTTTCCACCTGCAGTGCTCAGAAAGAAGCCCACCACTGGCTGGGCGCGGTGGCTCACGCCTGTAATCCTAGCACTCTGGGAGGCCAAGGTGGGCAGATTGCTCGAGGTCAGGAGTTCAAAACCAGCCCGAGCAAGAGCGAGACCCCATCTCTACTATAAATAGAAAGAAATTAATTGGCCAACTAATATATAGAGAAAAAATTAGCCGGGCATGGTGGCACATGCCTGTAGTCCCAGCTACTCGGGAGGCTGAGGCAGCAGGATTGCTTGAGCCCAGGAGTTTGAGGTTGCTGTGAGCTAGGCTGATGCCGTGGCACTCACTCTAGCCTGGGCAACAAAGCGAGACTCTGTCTCAAAAAAAAAAAAAGCAGCCCACCATTAACAGGGAACTGAGAGGAGGAAGCCTCTGAATCCCCCAACACAGGGATCAAATTAAAGACCTTTGTCCTCCAGGGCGTGTAAGGCTGGCAAGAGATGACAGAGCGTGACCTCCAGAGCCAGAGCCGGCTCCAGTCCCAGTCCCCCTGTCCTTCCATGTGCCCCTGGCCAGGCTGGTAACCTCCTTCTGCCTGGGTGGCCTCATTTGTCACCATATAACCTGCTCAGTTGGTGGTCATGAGGATCAAGTGACCCAGTACACGTAAAGGGTTTAGACAGTGCCTGGGACGTGGCGAGTAAGTGCTCCACACACCTGTCAGCTGTTGGATCCTACGCGGATGGTCTCGGGGAAATCACGAGGGAAAACAGACCCATTTGGTGTGGCATAAATACGTGGAGGACTTAACTATATCCAATTCCCATTGAGTTTAAAAAACACTTTGTAACTAGGCTGCACACTCCTAAAGGTCCCAGACTGTGGCCGAAACCTTGTTCGCTGCAGCACCTGGCCCAGGCTGGCAGGTGCCACTCGTGGGCTGGCTACTTACTCCGTGTGTGACCGACAGCCAAATGCCCCACGTCCCCAAGCCTCAGCTTCCTTACCGATCAAAAAGGCCAGTGTTTCTGTTTTTCTCTTAATACTGTTTAATTGTGTTGACCCAGCAAACCTCTGGAATCACACTTCGCGTCCCCCAGGAGCTGTTGACATCCATTGTGAGACCAAGTGAGATCCCCCATCATGAGGTCTTTCTGAATTGCTCCAGAGCAGGCGTGCCCCGAGGGCCACATGCGGGTGTTTTTGCCCGTTTGTATTTTTACTTCAAAATAAGATATGTACAGTGTGCATAGGAATTTGTTCATAGTTTTTTTTTAAACTATAGTCCGGCCCTCCAACGGTCTGAGGGACAGTGAACTGGCCCCCTGTTTAAAAAGTTTGAGGACCCCTGGTCTAGAGCCTTCGCTGCCTTGATAACCCAGCCCGGGGCACACACTCCAGCAGTGCTTCGTGGACGGAATCTTGGGTGGGCACGAGACAGCCACCGACACTCTCTAGCGAGGTACATCTGGTGGCTGATCCCTCTGCAAAGAATGGAATTTCTGGATTTGGGGCTGTTAAGCCCCTGATAGGAACTTGCTGTGGAGCCAAGAGCCTGTTTCTATCACTTGCAAACTCAGACGAGAAAACTTTCTGGCTAACTACGAGAGTCTTTCAACAAAGACAGGCTCTCTCTCTTAACTATCCACAAGTTCAAAGAAGGAATGCCGGGAATGCGGAGGACACCAGCTGCAGGCCTGGGCGGGCTTCTTCCCTTTGGCCCGGGGCCTCCCCCACATTCCTCCCTGGCGGCTGGGAAGGCAGCCTCTCAGCAGCTCCTATTCCCAAGAGGACCCTGGCACAGAGGCAAAATAAGGAGGCCTAGTTTCAAAGCAAATGATACTAAACATGGAGACTTTTACTACAAATTATTAAATTATGCCTCAATATACCTGACTTTAAGGAAAAAAGCAAACAATTTATGCAAAGACTTTGAGGATTTATTAAGACTGGAAAACCTCATTTACATTTGGGATGCGCCTTCTGGTTAGACGAGGGCAGGACAGCGTGATGGAGTGGGATGTTGGCATCAGCCCGGACAGGGCTCTGGCCAGAAAACAGCAGTGAGCCTCAGCGGCTCAGCCAAGGGCTCATGGGCAGGCAGGCAGCGTGGCAGGGACTCACCTCTGCAGGGACCCAGAGGAACAGCGGGGGGCAGACGGTGCCTTCAGCACTGGAGGCACGAGGAGAGGAGGGCCCCCAACGAGTGCTGGGCAGCCCACCTGAAAGTGCCCCACAGAGCAGAGAGTGACGGACAAATGCCCAGAGTGGCCATTGGTCCCTGAGGGAACCTGGGGCCATTACGCAGCAGCCTCCAGAGGGCAGGGTGAAGGACACACCTGAGGACAAACAGAATGGTCACAGTGTGTCCCGTCCCTGGAGAAGTTGCTTTGTTTCCTACAGATGGCGCCCATGGTGCTTGCCTTCTGTGAGACCCCGAGAGACTGCATGCCACTGGAATTTAGGAGGAAAGGGAGAACAGGTGCCTGTTTATTCTGTCATTAGCATTGAACATGCTTCCTCTTTTGCCATTTTCCCCAGTGGGCAGTTTGGATTTCTCAGAACATTTACAGGCCGGGCACTGTGGCTCACGCCTGTCATCCTAGCACTCTGGGAGGCTGAGGTGGGCGGATTGCTCAAGGTCAGGAGTTTGAAACCAGCCTGAGCAAGAGCGAGACCCCGTCTCTACTATAAATAGAAAGAAATTAATTGGCCAACTAAAAATATATATACAAAAAAATTGGCTGGGCATGGTGGCATGTGCCTGTAGTCCCAGCTACTCAGGAAGCTGAGGCAGCAGGATTGCTTGAGCCCAGGAGTTTAAAGTTGCTGTGAGCTAGGCTGACGCCATGTCACTCTAGCCCAGGCAACAGAGCAAGACTCTGTCTCAAAAAAAAAAAAAACCCCACCGAACATTTACAAGCATCCAGGGCCATTCCTCCCTCAGCAGTCACCTCTGACTGCTTTGCATCCTTCCCTTTCAGAAAGTGTCCCCAGGACTGGCATGGCAGCCACCAAGTTCCACTTCCTCCAGAAGCTCCTAGCCACTCACCTGCACAGTTTCTTGGAGGACACAGAGCCAAGCTCTGGAGAAAACAAGGAAGTCAAAATAATGGAAGAGTCGAGATTCTCGTTGGGTAACAGCGTTTATTGAAAGTAAATCTTGCTTTATCCAGGAATTCACTCACATGGAGGTAGCTGCAACAAGAATGTCTCTTCCCCATGACAACGCAAAGCCACCAGACCATTCCCCAAAGCAGAAACCCAACAGAATAAGCCAGCTGGCATTGCGGAATGATACTCAGAAGGGGGGGGGGCGGAAATTATAAAAGATATATGATGATTGTCTTCTCAGCATTGCATTTGGCCACATATGTGTTTGTACATAAAATAATTTTTTTCTTTTTAAACTAGCTAAAGAAAACACTCTTGAGCAGGGTTAGTTCTTAAAGCAATAAACAGGAAAAAAAAACGTACATATATTAATAATAAAATCGAAGAAGGGTATCGCGTTAGATGTGGAAAGGACCTCGGGCCCTAATCCTCACCTCGTCCCAGGCGACCCATGGCTCTGAGTGTGAGCGAGCACCCTGTCAAGGTCACCAGGGAGGGGAGACCCGAGGGGACTTGAAAAGCCCTCTGTCGGACTTCCAGGCCAGGGTCCTTCCCGCCTGCCGCACTGCACGACCCAGCTCGCTTGCAGTGCAGGAGAGCACAGGCGTTGGAGTTTACAGCAGCCTATTTTCAGGGTGATGACACAAGTCTTTCGAAAGGTGACACACTCTTCTCTTTGCACGGATGGTTCCGCTTCCTGCTGCCAGGCTCGCGGCTCCCAGAATTGGTCGGAATGGGGGGCAGCTGCCTTCTCCCCAGCAGATGCTCGCCCCAAAGCCCCTGGACCTGCAGTGTCTCACACGTCTGCTTAGGGGCGGGGCTGAGGCATCTCCAGGCAGGGTTGTTGGCAGACATACAATGACAGTGGGAGCTGCAGGCAAATAAAGAACATATTGGGGGGGGTGTCAAAGAATCTCCGTGAGTTCCAGTGAGCCAGGCTTGTCATTTGTGTCCCCAAGAGGACAGAGGGGCTCCAGGGCTGGGCACAGAGGTGCTGGGCCCCTGTCGATGTCTTTGATTGTTGTCTATCACCCCCTCCCCTGACGCAGCTCCGGGGGGGGGGGGTGGGGGGGCGTTTTTACTGTTTTATTCACTGCCGCATTCCCAGTGCCTGACACATCATAGGTGCCAAAAAAAATACTTGCTAACTGAATGAATGGCTACAGGGAGGAATCTCTCCACACCTCCAATGAGCGAGCAGAGTTAGAATCGCCCTCAGCTGTGGTCAGGCTGACCTTGGCCGAGGTGGAGCAGGGATTGGCTCTCGGACTCCGGACGCCCACCCTGAAACTGGGCTGGCCTCTCTGAATCCTGCGGGTGGGCTCTGTGACCCGGGGTAGGTGGGACCACATGGCAACTGTCGTGGAGTTCTCTGGTCCACAGGCCTCGTGTCTATTGGGATGCTTGGGGACGCTGTGACACAGCCATCTCTGCTCCATATGTGGAACCAACCCACAGGGTCCTCTCCCTGGCCACTTCCCTACTGAGCTGCCTGCCCCCTGCCCTGACCTGTGGAGGCCCAGCTGCAACTGGACCTGGCCTGTGGCCAGGCCTGGGGACTGTCCTGCTACAAGGTGACACAGGGAGGCCAGGAGGAAGTGCCAGGATGCCCTGCATCCTCCCAATGCCACCGTCCCGGGCCTCCTGGCCTTGCCCCCAGACCACACCCCTTCCCTCAGTCACATTGCCGCTGCTGGCGATGTCCCTCTGTCCCAGGAAGCTGGTAGGGGTCCCTCCCGTTTGCACAGACACACCTCTGCCTGACGTCTGTTTCTTTCCCTCCCTGCCTTGACAGAAACCCGAGATCCCGCTAAACCCATCTCTTGCCCACACATCCCCCCAGCTTTCAAGAGCTTCTCTGGCTTCCTTCTCACATCCGGCCCCACACCCACACCTGCCTGCCTACCCCCTCTCTCATCTCCCCTCCCCCGTGACCTGCCCCATGACCCTCACCCCCTACACCCTCCTAGCCCCCCATCCCGCCACCACCTCGCCGGGGGCCCCAGGGCTGGAGCTGGGAGGCCTGCTGTGGGAGGACAGGGCCAGCAAGACACGGCAAGAGGGCCTTTGTCCTTCCAGGAACCACGGCATCGAACAAACCCTTACTGACAAGTCTCCCCGCTCCCCACCCCACTGTGTAAAGGAATTGCAACTGGTGACTGGGAATTGGTCTCAGCATCATCCAGAAGTTATAACAAAACCCTAGATAAAATAACCAAACAAGGCCATAGCGACAGCGGCAGACACGAGTGACCTTTTGACTTCCTCTCCAGCTCTGCCAGCGAGTCGTGTTTGCCCGACCACATGAACTTCTATCCTCAGTGTTAACTGTCCATTTTCACTATGATTCCTTCTCTCCAACTCCGGTTTCCAAAGCGATCTTTGCTCTCTCTCTCTCTCACCTCTGCTCCTTAATACTTAAAATCTAGTAGCTTCATCGTATTTTAAAAAAGAATACTTGATACAGACGTGTGAACTTTACAAACAAGCCACCCCGCGAAGCCTCTGTAACACTGCAAACGAACGGTGAGAGGGGTCCGTCTGAAATACGTACAACCTCTGCACCTCTCGCTTCCTCCCCTGCAGTGGCTGCTCAGTCACGAGCCTTTTGGACCCTTTTTCCTGGCAGGAGGGAGGAGGGGAGCAGGAGAAGCAATGCAAACGGTGACGGCAGACAGCGGTGCAGAACCAAAGCATGTTTTCCAGAACACCCCAATGGGGCAGCGGCCCGCTGCACAGGCATCCGACTACTTTGAACTGCAGCAGCTCCGTGAGCCCCGCTGAGAGACGCCCCGGGGAGGAAAGAGTCGAGGAACCGGGAATCTGTGTGAACAGGAGGCGGTGAGTCTCTGCAGTCGGACGCTCCCTTCCCTGCCTGCCTCCTGCCCCGGGCGGCTGCGGAGCTCCTGCCAGGAATGACAGCCACTTCAATGGCCCTGGAAGTAGTCTCAGATCTGGCTGATGGCGGCGCTGTCCTTGGGGAAGGTGTAGCTCAGCGGGGCCTCATAGAGGCTCCCCCCGTCTGTGCTGAGGTCATCGTCATCGTCCATGTCATCCAGCACTTTGCTGGGCAGCTTCTTAAGTCTGCGGAGACAACAAGGGGTGCGTTTTGGCCCTGGGCTGGGGCTCAGCCCTGGTTTGCAGATGAAGGAAGTGTCTGTCCCTCTGCCCCACCCAGTGGCATATAATTATACACATGAACTTGACGGGCGGCACCCCATGGTTGCTTCAGCCACAAGGAGCCAACTGCCCTCTTCAGCTGGTGTGGACAGGGTGGGCTGGGCCAGGACAGCATCAGATTCCTGACTTCCTCTTTTGCCCAAGCTCCTTATGGCTCATTAGGCTGCTGTTTTTGATAGTGCCAATTTTGATATCTTGCTCACCGTGGACTGGATGCATTCATATTTTTTTTAAATATTGCATTAAAATGTTATCTATTTAGATTACTACTGCTGATCTTGGGGCCAGTTTCCCCATAAACAGGCCTGTTTTACAGAATTTTCAATGGGCTGAAGTTCCAGGTCACAGCTGAATGCCAAGAAAGGCTCAGTGCTCTGGGCATGAACCCCCTTGCTCTCTGGGAATCTTCACCCCCTCGCCTCAATGCCCCAGGCAGTGAAAGCAACCCACACGGCCCCCACCCAATCCTTAGGACCACAGCAGAGGAGCTCTGGAGAGCTGTGGTCTCCTGAAACCAGGCTTGGGATATCCTAGTTCTCATGCGGACACAAAGCAAAACCACACCTTATTTCCCCGTAAGTGAAGACAAAAGCAGGCTGGTCCAGGAACTGCACCACCATGGTGGTGTGAGCTAGTCTTACCTGCTCCGAGCCTCAGTTTCCTCTTATCATTAATAGGGATTACACCAGCCCAGATGGCACTGGGGCATTGGCACAAGGATGGCACGAGGGGTGACTGCGGTAGACACAGCCACCTTCATCTCACTTCGGGGATGAGATGACCCCAAAAGCAACAGTAGGAACCGGCCTGGGACAACAGGAGTGAGCCTGCTCTGAAAGCATCCAGCACGGCCAGATGTCAGGTTATGCGTCCCTGAGCGGCTGCTGCGTGTGCCCACCTCAAATCCTTCTTCATGGAGTTGAGCTGCCCCTGCAGCTGCTCGTTCACATCCATCTGCTCCTCCAGCTCCCTCTGCAGCTTCTTCTTAGAACTTTCCAGTCTGTCAATCTCCTCCTCGGCCTCCTCCACCTGCCGCTTCATCGCTTTTAAGCGCAGGCTCAGCTGCATGGGGAGGAAGGACGCCTGTGAGTGCATGGCCCGGCATGCAGATGCCCCCAGCCAGCCCCCTCCTCCCCAGGCAACCGAGACAGGGGCGACTAAGCAACCATGCCCAGGTGACTGTCTAAAGGCCAAATTCAGGGTTTAAAGTTAGCTGAAGTCCCCTACATAGGTAGGCTAGACAGCCCCAGCTCTACAACGTGACAGGTAAGTAGGAAGGGAGGAATCAGCCTCCCTGACTCCACTGCCTGCCAGGGAGGCCTGGCCCCCCACCTTGTGTCCCCAGCCTGGGACACATACACTGTCATCTGGGAACGCGCAGGGAAGCCCTACCTGGTCCTTCTGATCCGTCAGCGACAGGTGCTCGTCGTCCACCTGCATCACCAGCTCCTTCACTTTCCGCTCCAGCCGCCGGTTGTTGAGCTGCAGGTTGGCCCGGTCCCTGGAAGGCGGGGGAGGCAGAAGCGAGGACCCTTTCTCATCCCCAGCCTGCCACGGCCCAGCCCCAGCTGCGGAGGGGTGGAAGCTCCGGCCAGCTCACGGCTCAGGGCCAGAGAAACACAGCAGCAGGGCAGGAGGACAGGGGCTCTGAGATGAGGACTGACTTGCCCAGGGCTGCAGAGCCAGCGAGGGACTGAGCCGGGACTAGAACCGCCCTGAGTCTACTCCAGGCTGCTCTGGTCTGACTATCTAAAAGTCCTACTAAAAAATTAGATGACGTGAAGTGCTACAGGCACACGCATACCACACGTCTCCTAGGAAGGTGAGCAGCCATGATAGTCAAGTTCAACCTGGTGCTGGCCTGCAGAGTTAGCTGCAGAGAATCAAGCGTTGGAAAAGACTGTGACCACCTGACTCCACACCCCTCTTCCTCACTGTGGGGGGACCTGCCCCTTCTCTGACAACAGCCAATCGGCCTCTTCTTTAAATACACCTGGCCCCCAGACAGAGTTGGCCTATCCTATTTAGGGGCTGGGAAAGGAGCAGAAGGTCGAGTGGAAAAGCTATGGACTGAGGAGTGGGAGTCCAGTATGCAGCCAGACTCGAGTCACTTATTTTGATGGGTCTCAGTTTTCTCATCTGTAAAATGGAACCAATAACAGTAAGACTGTGCTTGCTGTGGTTTCCTCACAGGCTTATGACAGGTGAGAAGAGACACCAAACTCGAAAGCACGTTGTAACCTGGTTTACCACCACCCGCCGGGGCCTCTGCACTGCAGGCAGCCGGCTCACCTCTCCTCACTCTCCAGACGGTCCTCCAGCTCTGCGATCCTGGCCTCCATCTGCACCACCAGCCCCTCTTTGCTGGATCTGTAGGAACCTTCCAGGTGGACAATGCGGCTCTTTAAGTCCTTGTTCTGGAATCAGACAAGGAGACTGTCTCAGACAAGAAGGCTGTGTGTCTGCCACACTCTCTGGGCAGAGCAGCGTAGAACAGAACAGAACACGGGGTGGAGCCAGGCGTCTGGGTGGTGCCCGTGACAAGGCTCTGTCCACACCAGGATGCATGGCCTGGGGACGTGGGGACGCCAGAGACGTTTCCAGGGGAAACCCGTGAACTGGGGTCCTCGCCGGCCAAAAGAAGAGATTCTATCGCATTCCCTCATAGGCCTCAATGAAATCTTTGGCATGTCCTAAGACTCCGGAACCCCAAATGGGTTTGGCCGCTGTCTTTTTACAGCGGACAGGAGAAACAGGCTCCTTCCCCGATCATATTTGGTGAAACATTGACGTGAACAGTATGTAAACGAAATAATGATCCAGTTAAGCTTTCTTAGCCACTCTTTTTCATTCTCTTTACATTAGAATTTAGCTTTCTTTAGGTTCTAGAACACATGTAATTCCTCTTCCCTGCAGCTGCCAAACTTCCAAGCAGAATTAGTACGACTGGGAGAAACCTCTCTGGAAAAGGCCTTCGCCTCTCTCTCTCTCAGGTACGTTACACCCCAGGGGTGTCATGTAAAGGAGGCACCTCCAAGGGGTTTTAGTCTAAAGCCACAGGTGGGGGGCCGAGGAGTGGGGAGGGGCTTGAGGGCGGCCCTCACCTGTCGCTCCAAGGAAATCTTGTCGCACTCCAGGTCTTGCCTCACAGCTCTCTCCTGAAGCAGCTCGTTTCTCACCTGCTCCACCTGCAGCAAGAACAAGAGCCCAGAGGTTAGAGGGGTTGTTCCTATACCCTCCGTACTGAAATGGTTCCCAGGAACTGAACTCCGATCACCAAGTCAACTCCTCTTCATGAGGGGGCCACGAGATAGGGTCTGTAATACCAATTGTTCTTGGGTACAGGCCCCGCTTCTTAGTTCTTTCTTGGTTTCTAGATGATTCTAAAGATAGTGACACATGGCCAGGCACGGTGGCTCACGCCTGTAATCCTAGCACTCTGGGAGGCTGAGGCGGGTGGACTGCTCAAGGTCAGGAGTTTGAAACCAGCCTGAGCGGGAGACCCCATCTCTAATATAAATAGAAAGAAATTAATTGGCCAACTAATATATATACACACACACACACACACACACACACACACACACACACACACAAAATTATCCGGGCATGGTGGTACATGCCTGTAATCCCAGCTACTCGGGAGGCTGAGGCAGAAGGATTACTTGAGCCCAGGAGTTTGAGGTTGCTGTGAGCTAGGCTGATGCCACGGCACTCTCTCTAGCCTGGGCAACAAAGTGAGACTTTGTCTCAAAAAAAAAAAATAAAAAAAAAATAAAGATAGTGACATAAATAACAGTAACAGCCATAGCTAACCCTGCTCTTATAGGTTGACTTGTGTGTCTCCACAAAGAGGAATGCTGACATCCTAACCCCTACGCCTCCAGGGTGACCTTATTTGGAGACAAGGTCTTTACGGTGGTAATCAAGTTAAAATGAGGCCATCATGGGCCCTAGTTCACTATGACTGGTGTCCTTATGGAAAAAGGGGGGGATATCTAGTTGCAGAAACAGACACACACAGAGGGGAGATCACCATGTGACAAGAGACACAGAAAGAACACCTGTGAAGATGGGGATTAGCGTGTGTGTATGAGCCCAGAACAAAACCCCCAGAAGCCAGGAAGAGGCACGCAAGGACTCCCCTGCAGGTGAGTAAGGCTCACCAGCACTTTGGTTTCAGATTTCTAGCCTCCAGAACGATGAGACAACACATTTCTGTAGTTTGAAGACACTTAGCTTGTGGTACTTTGTTACGGCAGCTCTAGGAAACTGATATACCTGCTTAGACTCCACAAACACCTATTACACCCCTGAACAACCCCAAGAAGTAGGTAATATTGTCTCTGCTGAGGACATCAAGTCTTGGAGAAGTTGGCTGGGTGTGGTGGCTCATGCCGGTAACCCTAGCACTCTGGGAGGCAGAGGCGGGAGGATCACTTAAGCTGAGGAGTTTGAAACCAGCCTGAGCAAGAGCAGGAGCCTGTCTCTACTAAATTAGCCGGGAGTCGTGTCACGTGCCTGTAGTCCCAGCTACCCAGGAGGCTGAGGCAGGAGGATCACTTGAGCCCAGGAGTTTGAGGTTGTAATGAGCTACGATGATACCACTGCACTCTAGCCTGGACGACAGAGCAAGACTCTGTCTCGAAAGGAAAAAAAAAAGGCTCGGAGAAGTTAATCAAGTAAGCTCAATGCTAACACCGAGGCAGATAACTTTCCAGGTTGAGGTAGTCCCCCAGCTCTCCTGAGATCTGCATAACTTGGAATAGGAGAGCTAGGAGTCACCAAGCTTCTGACTGCTGCATTACAAGTTCAAACTCCAGAAAGGGCTTCCCAGTGGGCATATCTCAGATACGGGGAGATTTCCCCTTTCTTATGCCAGAAACAGAAGCCACGAGAACACTGGGCAGCCTCAGGTGACCTGACTAAAGCTAAGCATTACTAAGGATTTCTATGCTGGGGACAGGAGCCTAGCAAGCAGCGTGGGGAGGAAATCCCACCACCTGGCTGCAGGTGGCTCCTTTCGCTGTCCCAGCACCGTCCAGCAGAGGGCGGCCTGAAGAAGCCAGAAGAATGAAGGAAGCCGGTAAAATAAAACCACGCTTTCTTTCTTAAAGATGAAAAACAAAGTCCAGGGTCCCTGGACGCCGGGGCCTTGGAAGCCTTTGACACAGGCTCTCCTAGCCTGGCCTCAAAGTTGCATCTTGCCACCTGTAAGCATCCTCGTTCTCCACCGTTCCCCTTGGAGACCAAGAACGGGGGTTGCAGGGACAGTAAGAGGAGACACCAGCACATCGGGCCAGCCTGCATTTGCCCCTTGGCTCCTAGGATCGCAGCTGTGGCGTGTGCATGGAATGACACGCAGCACGGCGCGGTTGGTGGCACTGCTGGGAGGAAGCTGGGCCTCTGCCTCCAGGTGAAGGGCTACTGTGTCATTAAAAAAAAAAAAAAAAAAAAAAAACCTGCTCAAATCTTTGAATTTCTGCCTGGCAGGCTTCTGAGTCATGGAGGTTCCGAACTGTCAGCAGAGGAAACAGCAGCCTAGGGCGTCACGGAAGCCACTGGAGGGAGTCGTGCTAGAACCCAGGCAAAGCCTGCTCTGTCTCTGGAGCAACTAGGTGAAAAGGGTTCAAACAGGCCTTAGAGATCACACACAGCTGTGACATAAAAGCCACAGAGGGCAGGCCAGTCTGCTCGGGCGCCCCTGCGCAGGGTGAGCAGGCGGAGAGCGTGAACTCCGCCTGCGGCCGCTGCCACCCTGCCAGCCAAGCCCGCCCAGATCACATGCTGCAAAGAGGGCACTGATTCCTGCAAGTGTTACGTAAGCACAAAGTGCAAGGGTAACGAATGCGGGCTCACAGCCCTGCTCCGAGCACAGCTTCCCGACCAGCCACCGCCGCCCACGCGAGGAGGTCATCAGGATGCAGGGCCACGGGACAGGGACGCGCCTCCCGGGGAAGCCAGCCTGTTCTCACCCCTGGGGCAGAGGCCAGCACTCTGCTGAGGATTCGGTTAAACTTTCACAACTTTCACTATGACGGGAAGCAATTATAGGGACAAGCGGCAGTGCCCAGGCTCCTCTTGCTGGCTCTGCCATTCACTTGCTGGTGACCTTGTTCATCTCACCTCTGGGACGCAGGCTCCTTGTCCCTGAGCAAGGGACTTGAATGAGACACCTGTGAGGGCCTTCGAGCTGGCCTCTGACACAATGAAGACACATTCTGGTGTCTACACTCCAGGGTGCTGTATGGCACGCCTTCTGTGAAAGCCAGAGGCCCCTGCCTCCATCCCTGGGCAGAGTGGCTACCCCACCTCTCCAGCTGTTAGGGGTTTCCCCTGGAAAAACACACTTTACAAGGCAAGAGTGTGTTTGTGAAGGTCAGACTGTGTCATCGGTCCTATGCTGGACACTGTGACAAAGAGACCCAAGCAGTGTCCTCCTGGCAGGGGACACATGAACAAGCCTATACATGTGGCCAGTGTGACCACAATAGGGAGGGACAGTGTGCCGTGGCAGGGCACGCTGGGTTACAGCCCAGACTGGGAAGGCCAGCAAAAGCTTCCCCCAGAGAGAGGGGCACTAAGCTCAGACCTAAACATGGGGCCAGCTGAAGCCACAGGGCAGAGGAGCTCACCAAGGAGAATGGATGAAGAAGGAAGAGGATCCAGGACGGTGCCCTGGGGTGCCCTGCCCCTGTCAGGGGAGGCAGGGAGAAAACCAGGACGCTGACCTATGCCCAAGCCAAGGAGGGTGAGGACTGAGGATGGCCAGGCAGAGGGAGGACTGCGGGGAGGTACCCGGGCCGGGCGAGAGCAAGTTTGCTTGGGAAGACTCAGCAGAGAGGGGAGCCCACCTCAGGAGCTCGGGGGTGGGAGGCAAAGGCGTCCCAGGGCTGGAAGGGCTGCAGAGGGCGCAGAGTGATGTTGTGCAAGAGAGAGGCCCCGCCCCTGACAGCAGGTGACGACGGGGCCACCAGGCAAGGGATCCATGTGGGTGCCTGAGAGCAGGTTGAAAACCTCTTTCTCTGAGCTGAGGAGAAAGGACACCCCAGGGCTGGCGGGGAGGCAGGCTCCTGCAGCTCAGAGGGAGGGAGGGAGGCCTCCAGAAGACAATAAAAGGCCAGCAGAGCCAAGCAAGCCTCTCGTCACAGCTGTGCTCTGGGCCTCGGGATCCAGTGGGGACATCCAAGACTCAAGAGCCTCCCCGAGCCAGGCAGTGAGCAGGAACTCTGAGGCAGACAGGATCCCGTTTCTGCGTCAGAGTCAGTGGGTGTAGCTTTGGGATTCCACCCCAGGTTTTTTGAAAATCATATGCGCTTTTTCCCCTGGCCACTGCCTCTCAGCAAACCTGTGGCACCTAGGTCTGTCAGTGGAAAGGCAAACCCTACAAGGAGGGAGAGTTAGGCAGGGACTTCGAAGCCCAAAGGAGGAGGCACCTGCAACTGCGTGAGGCAGAGATGTGGAGAGCGGCTCCAGGTTGCCACAGGGCCACGCAGCCCTGGGCCCAGGTGGGGTTTCAGGACAAAGCCTGCAACTTAAAGGAGGAGCCACTGGCCACAGTCTTGCACCCTCAGTGCCACAGGCTGAGAAATCTGGATCCCACCAGGATACAGACCTCCCTGTGCGGAGGAAGCACTCAGCCTGGCAGCATCCCCAGGAGCCCCTGCAGGTTCGAGACCTCCCTGGAGAGCTCCAGACAAATGGTGACTCTCCAAAGGAAGAAAAAGTAATTACTTAGACCCTATACCCCCTCAAAATGTGGCTATTAAAATGTAAGTGTAAAATAAATCAGAGTGAAGAACAGGAAGGAATAAACGTGTAACCGTAAAACTGAACAGTTACTGTGAGCGGGAAGTCAATTTTTCTGGAGTCTTTGGAAATCAAGGCTTTTGACAAACATAATAGGCTTCCTTTAGTACTTCCAAAGGGGCAGCCTGACACTAAATTTTAAAATTAATCCACCACACGGAGCCTTATACAAGGAATACTATAAGGCGTTATTATGGGCCCTGCCCCAAGGCAGCCAGGTTTCATCGTAAGCCCAGAAGTATTCTGCGTGTGCTGCCATTAGCTGATCTCAAGACAGTCATCCCTAAGACTGGGCCCACTGACTTGGGAATATTCCCGATGAAATTCCTCTTACCTGGAGCCCACACTGGCAAGAAACGAAACGAAAAAGAAAAGCCTCTGGCCTGGCTTGGCCAGCCTCCTTTTCTGGACCAAGGAAGTAAACCTGAGGCTGGGAAAATACTTCTTTATATACGCTTAGTGCTTTATGTGCTGTTTAGTTTTCAACTACATTAAATAGCCTGGACGAAAACTTTCCAGTCGAATTAAAAACAGCACAGGAGCTAAAGGCAAAAGTGTATCACACAGCTGGATTCGAAGAATGCTAAGCCCTGGGCATTTTGATCGGAGATAACAGTATCGGATTCCAGTGGGTTTCATGTCAGAGATACCCATGACCCGAGCCAGCTCTCAGGATTAGAAGCAGCTGCCTTTTGGGTTAATGAAAAGCCTGAGATATTTATGATGGCTAATAACAACAGTTCACCCATCACCTGTGTTTATCATTGGGCTGCAAAGAGGCTGGCAAGCCTACCCTCCTGGCTGGCATTAAGAATGATACTTAATCGCAAGAAAGGAAAATTATTATCTATCAACTGTACACATTGGGCGTTTAAGCAGCCAATACAAGAAGGGGCAGTCCTGAGATCACAATCATTTTAATTAAAAAAAAAAAAGAAAAGAAAAGAAAGAAGAAGCCCTCCTTTGACCTTCCGTGCGCTGGCTTGCACCGTCTCATTTACTGGCACCCGCGTCCCCCCGATGCTGGCAGAGGAGCAGGTGTGAGCCGGCCGCTGAGGAGCAGTTCCCAAAAGTGACTGTAGGAGCCTGCAACTTTATCACTGGGATTTATCCTGCAGTTGCCAAGGCAACAAGGCAGCTTTGCTCAGCCCCTGGCAAGACTGAAGCCGCCCAAAGCTCAAGTTGGGATTTTTCCCACTGCCTGCCAGCTGCCCGGGCTGGATGGATCATCTCTGCACGAGGCTGGGCCGTCGTGGCCTCCCTGGCCAAGAGAACACCTCTCCGGTCAGGCCCAGCTCTGCTGTTAACTGTCTGCTCCCAGCCACCAGCCATGACGAAGCAGTGCCCACTGGGCCGGAACACCAGCCTGCTGGGCACGTTTAGGACACACCAAGCCAGACCTCTGTTTGCCTATTTGAATTCTGCACTCGTGGGGAGTCAGGAAAGGATCAGCTGGACTTGAATCCTCACCCGTCCTAAGAAACAACATGACACCGTTTTTAACTTGGGAGCAGACCCAAAGAAAGGTTCTTGGTTAGGGGTGGGCTTAAGACCTTTACATAGTCTGATGGGGGCAGGAGGCTTTGGGGCCAGATTGTGGCTCTACCTCTTACAAGCCGTGTGACCCTAGGATGTCACTTCACCTGACAACAACATAAAAGTATGCCAGGCACGCGGCACAGCGCCTGGCATCTAGGGCATCCCTGGTAAGGATGGCAGTTGTCATAAATAGAGGGAGAGGAAAAGGACTTCTCTGGACTTAAAAGCCAGTAAAATAGCCACTATTTAATTAAATTTTTCTTCAACTTACGAGTCAATCAGAAACCGTCCTGTATACGGTGAAACTATATTTGGGTGAGAAAACAAATACACCTGACCTCTGTTTTATAAAAGAAGGTATTGCTTTATCAAACCCAAACCCATCCCTTCTCCTTCATATTGGCCAGAGCTGGTACCCAAGGCCAAGCATCCAAGAGGTCTGAAAAACTTTCCTCTCAATTAGGATTCCCTGAATAATAAACTATCCTGAGCACGGATGCGGGGGGAAAAAGGCCTTAGAAAGGCTGGGAATCTATGAATAACGTGGTTAGCATCTATTGAGTGTCAAACAAATGTATAAATGAGAAAGAGAGGCCAGGCGTGGTGGCTCACGCCTGTAATCCTAGCACTCTGGGAGGCTGAGGCGGGCAGATTGCTTGAGGTCAGGAGTTCGAAACCAGCCTGAGCAAATGTGTAGACCCCCATCTCTACTATAAATAGAAAGAAATTAATTGGCCAACTAATATTTATAGAAAAAAAATTAGCCAGGCATGGTGGCGCATGCCTGTAGTCCCAGCTACTTGGGAGGCTGAGGCAGGAGGATTGCTTGAGCCCAGGAGTTTGAGGTTGCTGTGAGCTAGGCTGATGCCACGGCACGCACTCTAGCCTGGGCAACAAAGTGAGGCTCTGTTTCAAAAAAAAAAAAAGAGAAAGAGAAAGAAAAACCAGAGGCATGAATGCTCCATCTCACACTGCCTTTCTTGTCCCCCGGGCTTGAGACAGCCCCGTGGAAGCCTCCTCCCGGTCTCACCTTCTCCAGTCCTTACCCCTGAGCCACCTTCGTCTTCTAGAACACTGTGTGTGCTTCACCGTTCTGCTCAACCTCCTTCAATGGCTTCCCATTGCCTTTAGGATAGTGCCACTCAAAACTCTCAATCCGTCCCTCCAAACCCACCTCCTTTCATTGTTCCCTTGTGCAAAACCAGAAACTCAACTGAGCCACACGTGTTCATTCACTGCTCCTCAAAATGCTGCCTATATTCCTACCTCCCAGTCTCTGTTCACAACATTCCTTCTATCTAGGCTTCCATTGCCCCCTCCTCGTGGTTTGTCCAAATCTGTTTCTTCAAAGCAGACTCCAGGTCCACCTTCCTCTAGAAACTCTCCCATGGTCACTCTTGCTATTAATACTAATTAATTAACTAGTATTCATATTAATATGAGGCTTTCCCTCATGCGCTGCCTAAATGCCTTCACTTGGCATTTAGTATCTGATAAGTTTTATTGCTAGTTATCCATTTTTGAGGTCTGGCCCATCTCCCCAAACCAACCATAGCACCTCAAGAAGACAGAGACCACTTTGATCATTTTGTAGCTTACGGCAATGCCACGCCAATAGACAGAGCACTGTCTTGGGAACCCAAGGCCAGCCCCGCAGCTAAATCACCAGGTAGCTGTGGGCCTTAAATCTCCCATCCATTCCCAGAAGTCTGAAGAGTTGGACTCTGAGGTCCTCGCCGGATCTGCAAATCCAGTGACAGGGTTGGCCATCTGCTAACATGGCTGGAACACCTTCTTCCTGCCTCCTTCACTTAAGCCCTATCACTAAGACTAGGAAAAAGAAGGGGGCATGTTTGAAGGAAGCAAAGATTCAGAAGAGGAGCTTGTGACACAATTCTGAGTTTAAAGTAGAGAGCGGTAAATTTAAATTTTTAACTTAAAGGGATCAAGATCCAAAAACATAAAATTCCCCCTGCCTTCCCTTTTCAGTGGTTAGCAGCAGTCTGCTAGGGATTCAAGACTGACACTATTAATCAGGTTGGAGATAAAAGTCGCTATTTCCTGTTCTTTAGGAGACATCCTTGTTCAGGAGGTGTCACAAGGTCAGCATTTGAGGGGGGCAGAGGGAAAAAGGTCTTAAGCCTGGAATTTTCTCACTCTGATTCTCGCAGGAAAGCAACAGGCACGTGGTGGACTAAATAGTCCACTAAGTGGACTGAAATGGCTTCAGGATCAGGGCCCATCTGTCTATATGCAAGGCCCTCTCCGTAGAGCCTGCACTTTAAGAGGCAGGAAATTAAGTCTTGCACCAACCCCGACGTTGAATGAGAATTAAATGCTTCCCAGGGAGGCAGGTATTGGGTCAATCCATTTCTTTGACCTCCCTTACAAACCAGGAGGCGGCAGAGGCCAGAGGAGAAGCTCTCAATCAGGAGGCCACATCATTTTATCTCAGAGTTTTTGTTCTTTTTTTAACTTTAAAATTTTTATGTTATTTTTTATTTATTTTTTTTTTTACAGACCTTTGCAATCTGGACCATTTTAGGGTTTTTGTTTCATGGTTTTACCAATTCCTACGTCCATCTGAACATGATGCTTGATTTCTCCACTTACAGCAAAAACACCAGGCTGTACCCTCCCTATGCCAGATCACGCGGTAAGAAGGGAATAGAAGAGTTGGAAAGAAAACTAACAAGGAAAGAGGCTGTCGACATTTGTGGGACTCACACTTATAGGCATATAACACAGATACAGGGTGAGAACTGAAGAAATGAAAGGCCGAATCAGACAGACACTGTTGGCTGAAATCCTTCCCATAGCATTTCAGTGTTAGAGTTTAGAAAAGTCTTCAGAAATCCCCTGGAGCAATAGCCTCATTCTGGTAGATTTTACAGACCCAGCTCAGGAAGGCTGGGGCCACCCCTCAGCTCCACGGGGCTAGTGCAGGAGCCAGGACTGGGACTCCCAGCCCAGCGCTCGTTCCAACAGATCATGTGAGTTCCCTTAACTTCCTCCCTAAACTCACTTCAAGTTCTTGGCTCAGTGGAAATATTTGCAAGCTTGACCACATCACAGGCAGCAGTTCTATTCCCCCATGATCCAAGTGCTCAGTTGAGAGGAAAAAGAAGGGCCCCAAACAATTGTGGGACCAGCTATCTAAGTGATCAGCGCTCAGTGCTGGGGCATCAGCCGAGCCGAGGGAGGCCAGCGCGTTCTGGTTCAGTGCGTCTGTGCTTTGTTTTTGGTGTAAAAACGTGGGACCAAAAGTCTGTTTTAACTGCCCGATTATTGACAGGATAACATACTTTCCCACCATTCCTTTCTGAGTAAGTCACGAGAAACGCCAGCAAAACAAATCCACGGTCACTTATTCTGTCATTGTGAATGCTTAGCAGGTCCTGAAACGTCCTGGGGTAATGCAGCCACTTGGCCAAGCTGGCAGGAGCTCATAACAAAACAGCTTTTATTCCGGTGAGAGAAGTTAGCAAACACACACTTCGGGAAGGACTTTGGCGGGGGGTGCGGGTGGAAATGTCAAGGTTGAGTGCTCCTTGTGGACTTCTGGTTTTCAGGAAGGTCCCTTTCTAAACCTCTGCAGCTCAGCCTGCCACCCCCCCTCCAGAGGAATGCCATTAGCACAGCCCCGGAACATGCAGACAGAACCCAGACTCGGCCGGCAAGGCGGAAAGAGCCTGGGGTTGCAATTTCCTTCACTCTCGGGAGCTCAGTGGCAGCGTGAGGATCACACTTGTTTGCAAAGAAAATTGGCAACGGGATACACAAGACACGGAAAAGACACCAGTGATTCACATTCAACTTTGGGTGGGGACAGCCAGCTCACATGGTGTCCCTGTGCACTGGGATTTCTAGTTCTTGGTCACCCTGAACAGAGGGAAACATAGTTCAGTGAGAAAGCAGAACGCAGACAAGGGGAAACAGCCCTCGTGAATAGGGAAGATTTTGCCCAGATTACTTGTATTTCAGATTTTACATTTGAACCCTCCATCGGATGATTTCCTAATCTATATTCAGCAACATTTCAAGGTTTTTAGGTTTTGTTTTTATTTTTTAACTGGGAAAGTGCCAACTTGGTCAAGGAAGATGTGAAGGGTTTTTTTTTTTTTTTTTTTTTGAGACAGAGTCTCACTTTATTGCCCAGGCTAGAGTGAGTGCCGTGGCGTCAGCCTAGCTCACAGCAACCTCAAACTCCTGGGCTCAAGCAATCCTCCTGCCTCAGCCTCCCGAGTAGCTGGGACTACAGGCATGTGCCATCATGCCTGGCTAATTTTTTCTATATATATTAGTTGGCCAATTAATTTCTTTCTATTTATAGTAGAGATGGGGTCTCGCTCTTGCTCAGGCTGGTCTCGAACTCCTGAGCTCAAATGATCTGCCCACCTCGGCCTCCCAGAGAGCTAGGATTACAGGTGAAGGGTTTTTTTAAATGTCAATGTACAGTTCCTCAGGCACCCTTTTAAGGCCCTAGACATACACCTAAGTAAGTTGTCATTGAAAGCACATCCTCTCAGAAGTTTCTACAGGTGTCCATAGGCATCGTGTGTCAATGAAGGGCTGAGATTAGAGAATACAAATTAATTCTCTTCAAAACTATCACTGAGTGCTCTGAATCCTTGTCCCCAGATGTTTCCATATTTTATCTGTCAAGTGGCTTGGGCACGCACTGGGGACACGGAAACTAATTAACAGTGCCACCACTTTCCAGCAAAATGACCACTCTCCCCTACCCTTGCCACTCACAGCACATCAATCACATAGCCACTCGGAACCTTCACTTAATTAAAAAATGGAAACAAAATCCAAAAACCTTGGGATGATAATGCACGTAGCTTGGGAAATCTGTTCTGTCATCTACAATGGGAGAACGAGAACTTTCCGACTGCCTTATGGTGGCGCTGTAAAGATCAAATATAAGTGAAACTCCTTTTGAAACTGCAAAAAGCACTCACTTGGAGGGTAATTTTGTCATATTGTGAATGCTCCATAGGCATATGTATTGCTCAATAGCTTGTAAAGTTCTTAAAGGAAAAGGCTGTATCTGAGAGTTTACTTTCTGTCCACCGAACATAGTGCTGGCTAACCAAATTTGATACAATGTCTTGTCGAACTAATGATTCTTGAGCCTCAGCTCTAAAAGCACTTTGCCTATTATTATGGCTAACGGATGGTTATTCACAACCACTCCGGAAACTTCTACCTTCTGCTTCATGTTATTTATTATGCCTCTCTCCTAGTGGCTCATTATGGTGAAAACTAACCAATCTTCCATCCATTTCTGCAGCGCATGAACGTTCTCTTCCTGCTCTGACTGAATCCTCAGGTTTCACCTCTCACGTCTCCTTTCCACACAGGATAATCCGCTCATGGCCCAGCGATAGGACAGTACCTGTTCCCTGCTCCTGGAGATCCTCTCCGACAGCAAATCCGAGTTGTTTCTTTCTTCCTCCAGTTCCATCTCCAGCTGAGACACCTTGTCCTAGGAAAAAAGTCACAAACACAGCCTATTTAACTTGCACAGAGCCGGACTGGGGGCAAGGACAGCCCTAGGAAAGGAAAACCCCAAGGACAAATGAGAGCTGAGTATATTCAAGGTCTGGAAAAATTATCTATCTATTTCTTCTACTGCCCAAAGCAGATATTTAAAAAACTGTGTGTTTTATATGACTTTTGCAATGTAAAATATAACCATGTGTGTCAAAAAACACATAAAAGAAGAAACAATATTACCCCAAACCCTAACACAAACACTAAGGATATTTTAGCATGTTTCCTTCAGGTGTTTTTTCTTTCTGTGAATCAGTAACTTCAAACAGATCCACCTAAGCCTGTTAAAAGACAACGTGGAAAAAAAATTTTAAAGTAAAACAAATATAGAACAATGTGGGAGGGAGCTGAGACACCATGCAAGGGACATTTCTCCATATATGTCATGCTCAGGACACTGTTTGGCCTCCCTCCTGCTCAGGATTTCCAAGAGCCTTGCAGGAACAGAGTCAACAGCAGCCTTTGCCACTTGCGTTTCTCTTCTAGGAGAACACCATGCACTTCGCCCTGTGAACTCCCAAATCTGCACTGGATTCACACATAGACAGGCTGACCAATTCTGCTAAACTCATCATTACATAAGAATAATAATTTGTGTCTTCCTCGATGGCTCCTAATGTAAAATGATTAAGTGTTAAGAGAAAAGTATTTTAAAGTAGTCTAGTATATGGAAAAAGGCTTCTAACACAAACCGCCCCACGTAGAACTAGAGGGTTGTGGGGTTTGTGCATGTATTTCTCCTGTCATCAGCCAATTTGTCCTATGTCTGGGTAAACTCAGAGTCACTGATGCTAAAAAAGCAACTGGCATTCTGAGTTTTAAACATGCCCTTGCAGCATTTGTGTATAAATATCATCTCTGCAATTGCCAAAGTCGGTTGACAAGCAATGGATGCCTCTGCGAGCACCAAAAATAAAATGCACAGAATTCAGGTGAATGATTGAATGTCTGTGAATGGCCTCCCTGGTCGTGATCGAAATCTATAGGGACGCTGACAAGCTCTCTCCCGGGAGCCAAGCATCCCAAAGACCAACTTTGAACAGAGCTGGGTCCTGCACTGAAGCCTCCTATCTGTTCAGTGGTTCCCGATTCCTCCAAGGCCAATTCTACTATAGTCAGAAATCACAAGAGCTGCATTTACATATAACAGCCTCCTGAGTTTCTGAGTTTACAGAAAATGTCCATCCTTGGGAGACCTCTTGAGTCTTGAGAATTCATTTAAGTGCTAGGGAAGGAACAGGCTAGACATCAGTCACAGCACGGCAGCCCTGCCAGCTGCCTCTCAGGGAAGGAAAAACATGCCTCAGGTGTTGGCTGGGCCTTGAGAGCTATTCATTTTGTAATTCATGCAGGAATATCTGAAATATTGCAGAGGTGCAGATAAAGTTTAGCCAGGCTACTGCTTATAGACCTTAAGTCAGCCAAAGGAAATGTTCCTTTTAGTAAGGATATTCTAGAGGGAGATGATTTGACAACCCAACCTTCTTCAGCTAATAGCAACTCTTCACAGGGCTCTCCTCCTGCCTAAAATCCATACACACAGAACCCAACAGGAGCACTCAGGGGCCTGGCCAGAGCCCATTTGCCTGAAGCAGCTTTAGCTTGTTTTTAACCAGGCTGTTCAGGCTCCCAGAATCAGTCAGTTTCTAGTTAACTGGGCTGACCTTGGCTTGCCTTAAAATTACCTCCCCTAAAGAGATCAGAACAAGGACATCAGCAAAATATACAGCAATCTTGCAAAAGAGTAATAAAACTGTAATCAGGTTATTCTAGTCTCTAAAAGAGGCCCATCTAATAAAATCTTCAATGACTGAAACAGCACTCCCTAGATATAAACTGCTACTAAGTCCCCCTCGAGGTTTTAAAAAGTTATTTCTGTTTATTTGCAAAGTTGAATCAGGAATTCCATTGATTTTGAATGCAGTCATCTCTCCCTGGCCTTGAGCACTGTCTGTCTTTTATCAAATCCTTGACAAGTTTAACTTCTCTCAAAAGCTGAAGGCTTATTTTTTAGTGTCTCTGTCTCTAAATTCCACTCTGTGTGTGCGTGCGTGCGTGCGTGCGTGTGTGTGTGTGTGTGTGTGTGTGTGTGTGTGTGTTTGTTTCTGGTTTGGAGCTAGTTGTGTTCTTGAAAATCGTTCTTTTTAAAAGTTAAAGTGGACATATTTTAAGGATCTTCCTGTCATTCTCAGAGGATTGTTCAAACTTAGAATCTATTACTTCATTTACATTTTTCCAGTACGTTGTGTTTTCAGTTTGTGAACAAATCACCCCCATCCGGTAACTGCACTGAGCCCTTTCCAATACACCCTCCTGGACTATGTACGTACTGTGTACACAACAACACATTGAGCCACAGTTAGCTGCCAGCTCTGAGAAAGCCAGACAACCTGCAAGGGAAAATGGACCAGAACAGGAAACGAGAATGGAGTATGCGCACGCAAGGGCTGATGACCGCTAGGAGGCAGGCGGTTTGCGACCAAGGCTCATCTCTGCCCCTCTCTGGACATGCAACAGTCTTGTCGGAAGCACTGCTCCCAAAGAACAAGCAGAAAAGGAACCATCTCTGTGTCCTTTTGCAAAATCCTAACCTCTCTGGGAATCTGTCCCATTCCCTCTTCATGACAATGAGGACATTAGACTAAGTTATGTCCATCACTCCTTCCAACTCCCATGGCCTACGAGTCTAGGAACTACCCACTTCTTCCTCCAATCAAGAAATCATCTCCCTACCACCTGGCTGTTGGACAGAACAAAAACCCAGGATGCCCAAAGGCTGCAGTATGAGCAGAGAGGCCGCCTCCCTGGCGCCCCGGACTCGCTCTGCACTGGCCCCCCGGCTCACGCTGTGCAGCCCACAGACCTCCATCTGCTTGATGAGTCTGCTGCGGTCATCTTTGACATGACTCTTGGCCTCCAGCTCGTACTCCAGTTCCTTCAGCGTCTGCTCCAGGAGCTGCCTTTTTGTGAGCGCTTCATCCTGCGCTCGCTGGTGGTCCCGCAACTCTTCCTCCATCAGACGCATCTAGGATGAGACAGAGTTGGGGTGGTTTTCTGGGGTACCTCAGGAGCACAGGACCTCCACAGGCAGTGCAGAGGCTGACCCTGAAGAAGACCCAGGGGACCCCCACTACATGGGAGATCAGAAAACCTTGAGCAAGTCCCACCTCCTTCTGTGCCTCTTTCTTTCTGTAAAAAGGGTGGGTTTTCCAGCTACAGGTAGCAACCCATTAGGTCATGAATTCTACTTAATACATGTTGACCAGCATTTTTTGATTAAATAGAACAGAAAAAAAAAAATCAGAGCAGAGTATGAGCGAATATTGTTTTATGAATCTCTTATACTAGATATTCATATATTTGTGTGGATGTTTGTATTTCTGGGTTGCAAATGCAAGATAGAATTCCTGCTACGAGTCATGCCAAAAACACTTGAAAGCCACTGAACCAGATAAATGCTTCCCACCTGTAACAGCATCACCTCGAAAGGTTTAAAGTTACAGTATAATAAAAAGTTGTAAAAAAGGAAAATCTAAATTAATGACCCCAAAGCAACTTACAGGCACAAAATCTAACAACAGAAATATGCACATTTGCTTTGTAGAACCACACTGCTTTGCACTGCTTTGTAGAACCACAACTAGCAAAATTTACAGTGTTTTTTTTTTTTCATCCACAAGGTGGCACTGAACTAACAGCTTTGAAGAAAGTGCACAGGACAAAACCGCTCGCTCGAGTCCTAAGGGCCGGTCTGTGTTTAGAAGCCCTCTGGAATCTCCCCAGGGAGAACAGCCAGCTTGGTACTCCTTAAACACCTGTGTGGACTGATCCAGTGATGCCCAAGGTTGTCTGTTTTGTCCCCAACGTCCTCCCCTCCTGGAGATGGCCCAGCAGTCTTAGGAATAGAATACACCAGGGGTTTTTTTCCTTCGGAGAGTATATGGAAGTGTGTGGCAAACTACACTACAGAATACCACCCTTGGGGGGTGTTTGTCACAGAAGAGTTGGGGAAGCCCCAACAGGTCAGGCTAGTTCAAGGAAGACCAGAGGGAAATTTCAGGCAATGTGTTCTTCTCTTGGAGGAGGCTGCAGGGAACATCTCGCATTTCTGTGAGAGCAGCCCAGCCTTGAAGGTGACATCTCGAGATAAAGACTCTCGTCTGGTTTGGGTGGTCACCATTGGAGAAACCGTGCATGAAAGCACGGAGTGAAAACCATCTCGTGGAAAGATGCTGGGGCACTCTCTGAATATAGAAGATGCGCTATACTCCAGAGCATTAACTCTCTCCACGACTCAGTTTCCTCATTTGCAACATTGGGATGATTATAAAACCAACCTCTTAAAGCTAGTATGAGAATCAAATGAGATGAAACTCCAAAAAAAATTTTTTTTTTTTTTGAGACAGAGTCTCACTTTATTGCCCAGGCTAGAGTGAGTGCCGTGGCATCAGCCTAGCTCACAGCAACCTCAAACTCCTGGGCTCAAGCAATCCTACTGCCACAGTCTCTCAAGTAGCTGGGACTACAGGCATGTGCCACCATGCCCGGCTAATTTTTTCTCTATATATTAGTTGGCCAATTAATTTCTTTCTATTTATAGTAGAGATGGGGTCTCGCTCTTGCTCAGGCTGGTCTCGAACTCCTGAGCTCAAACGATCCACCCACCTCGGCCTCCCAGAGAGCTAGGATTATAGGCGTGAGCCACCGCGCCCGGCCTCAAAATTTTTTGAAAAGTGGTTTTCAGAGTCAAAAGAATGACAGGTAAATGGACAGCCTGCGTTTCCTTCCTGCTATCCTTCCTACACCTGCCATGTCTCTCCCCATGCCTAGCTGTCCCTCACCCCACTGCTCAGTAGGTCCCTCCCAGCACCTAGCAAGGGCTCTGCCACACTGTGAGCACTTGGTAAGGACATGCAGAAGAGGATAAATAGTAGTGTCTCAGATCAACTTCTCCTGAATCAAAAGCAAGCAAATAACTTCTGACCCTACCAGTGCTACTTTCCAAGTAGTTAAAATCATCCTTGGCTATGCAAGATTTAGAAAACAAACTGAACAATGATGATCTCGAAGTCTCAATTCTCTAAACATTACCTTCAGCAGAGGCAGAATAGGTAAAAATGCCATAGCACTTAGAATGGACCCTGGTAGCTTTCTTTCTTTTTCACTGAGAGCTTTAACTCAGCTCAACCAAAACACAGGCTGAGGGGGCACTGAAGAGTTGAGCTTTAGTTTTTTTAAGGACCCAGAGTGAACTTACTTGGCTGTCAATTCACTTTTGTTTTAAATAACTCTATGACTTCAGCATCTGAATCAAGGGTGGTATCTCACTGTAGTTTCCTTCTAGCATGATGAGGTGTACAAGTCTGTTGTTCAAATGGAAACGGCATCTCACAGGGCTATACCAGTGAGAAAATCTAGGAAGGGTATTATTTTCGTTGTATTTTTTCATTGTATATTTTCATTGGAATCCTTATTTTGAATTATTGGCCTTTTTAAAAAATACTGGTTTCCATCTGGCCTTAACTAATCACTTTGGAGCTCAGTTTCCTTATCTAACTAGAGGATCTCCAAGTTTCCTTCCAACCCAAAGACTCCAGCATAAAAACCAGGATACAAAAAGCAGGGGGAAGTACTCTGCAGGAGTCAGTGTGACACTGATCTTTTGAAAATCAAAACATACCAGGTGTTTGTTGGTGTTCTGGCAAATATCTGAATTATTTTCAGATTTTGCCTCTGCTGTAGAAATGAACGTGACTTTTTTTTTTTTTTTAATGCCAAAGAGAATTGTAACATTAGTGTGTGATTTCAGTTCTTACTTGGAACCCTGTTTCCTATGACCCTGAGCCAGAGGGGGTCTGTTATCCGGGTCCTTTCACAAGTGTTCCAGAGGTCTGTAATAAATATCCATTGTTCTTTTACACAGTTTCAGCACTGACTCATGGCCGACGTTTTCTTTGATCATCAAAGAAATTAAAGGTTTGTTTTTTAAAGAAAAACTTGTTTTCCTGTGGAATCTCAGTGCTCTTGGCATTGTACACGGAAACAAAATGAGCCTTAAAACTAAAGAAAGGGAAACTGACATTTATTAAGTGTCCATGATGTACAGACTCTCTGCGACAGAGTCTCACATGTTACCTTGTTTAATTAAAGTCACTAATATTTCATGTGTGTTTTTAAAGAGGTAGAAACAGATGCTCAGAAAACTGGGATAACGGTCAAAAATCACCCGGATGGCCAGAGGCGTAGCCCCAAATCAGCATACACTGTACTTGTATTTTAGAGCCTCCAGCTTTTCATTAAAACAATCAAAAACAGTCCCTTTATTTTTTCTCAGTTCTTTAGCGGTCACGACTAAAGGCAGCTAAGATTTGGGTTTCTTTGCTCTATTATTCTTAAACATAAAAACCAAAAATATGTTTTAATAGTTTCAGTCCTCATAAATTCCTGAGGATTTCTTTTAGTCTCCATTATTGTTCTGAAACTCTTATCCACCACTCCCACTTATAAAAGTCTGTATTTTCTAAAATAAATGGCAAAAAAAAAAAAAAACACAAAACCCAAAACAGTTGGTTCCTATAATCCTTGTTCTAGGATTAAATTAAAACATGAAAGCAGATAAATCACTTGGATGCCACTGGGCACATCACTGCTGCTATATAAACGGCTGCTAAATTTTCTAGGCAGAAAATTTTTGATTAATCAAGAAAATGGTCAAGTTAAAATTGTGTCCATTTCACCTTAGAGTCGGTGGGGTCCTTTGTGTCTTAGAATGTCATTTGGCCAGGTAACCCTCCTGAGGGTTTAAAGGAAAGGATCACACTCACACAAAAGCTGTCCCTTCCCCCAAGTCCCTTCCAGAAGAGCTTCCAAGCCTGCCGGAAGGACACTGGGAATGAAGGACAGAGGAGGGACTTATCTGGCCGGGCATTACCTCCTCCTGCATTTTCAGGACTGTCTGCCGGGACTTTTCTGCCTCTAGGGTTTTCTCCTTCAGCTGCCTTTGCATCTCTGCGAGCTCCCTGCGATTTTTCTCCTTGTACTCATCCAGCTGGTTCTGCAGCTCCAGAGTGGATGCGCGGGACGCTTCGACAATGTCGGCCATCTGGAAGGAGTGACAGGGATGTGAGCCCACCCCGCCTTGCTCCGTCTGAGACCACGGAGCTGGGTCATTTCAACATGGAACGCAGCTCCTCTTCTCCATTCTTCCACAGCCCCCGCGAAGACTGCCGGGCACCTGGTCCTGGGCTGGGTGGGTCTGGTCCCCTCTGACTTGGAAGCAGCGTGGAGGACTGAGCAGGCATAGCCTTTGGAGACAGCCGCACAGTCCTGCGGTGATGTCCCTGCTTTGCTACTTGCCAGTATACGACTGGGGCATTTTTTTTTTTTTTTTTGAGACAGAGCCTCACTTTGTTGCCCAGGCTAGAGTGAGTGCCGTGGCGTCAGCCTAGCTCACAGCAACCTCAAACTCCTGGGCTCAAGCAATCCTGCTGCCTCCGCCTCCCGAGTAGCTGGGACTACAGGCATGCGCCATCATGCCCGGCTAATTTTTTCTATATATGTTAGTTGGCCAATTAATTTCTTTCTATTTACAGTACAGACGGGCTCTCACTCTTGCTCAGGCTGGTTTCGAACTCCTGACCTTGAGCGATATGCCCGCCTCGGGACTGGGGCATGTTTTTAACCCCTCTGGACCTCAGCATTGTCCTCAAATAACTGAAACCATATCTACTTTACAGGGTTGTTTGTCAGAACTAAAACAATACATAGATACAGACTGAATTCTAGGGAGAAACAAAAGCAGCTAGTAAAGCGCCTGGCCCGTAATAGTGTCAGAAAATGAGCCACTCATGTCAGCTCCCAAGATACAGGGATCCCCCTGACCCTGTGTCTCTCCCCTTCTATTCAGGGAGAGATAAGCAGAGGAATGGCAGTGACTGGGCTTTGAAACTGCCTTCCACACTCCTGGACAATAAATTGATGCAAATGCACAGAGACACAGATTCTGAGTCAGGGGACACGGTTAAGTCTACATTTACACACCAGGCTTCTTCTGCTAATTGTTAGGAGGTGATTATGGTGCCCAGACTCCAGAGGGTATTGGCATTTGCTTTTCAGTTTCTCTACATCCGGGATTCTCGTCAAGTCTAAAGAGCTACTTCAGGGGGTCTGCAAATCCCTGACACGTTTGTGCTTGGACCAAAGTGCAGCTTCCCTGTTTCACACCAGACCCTCAAGGGGGCCGGGTCCTGCACCTTCCTCTTCTTCTCTGGCTCCCTCACCTCCTTTTGCAGTTTCTCGATGGTCTTGTCAAGGTGCCACCGCTCGCTCTCCATCTCGTTCTTCAGCCTTCTCAGCTGCTCCTTCTGCTCAGCCTCATCTTTCAGCTTCTCTGACAACTGCTTCTGCTCCTGGGTGGTCCGAATCAGGTTCTTCTGCAAAGGGCAGGAAAAGGACAGGGCAGTCACCTACCTGCCCAGGGGGAGTGGGGGAGGGGGCATTTCCTGGCCACACCACGCAGCAACCAGACCTGTCACAGCCGTGGTAAGGAAAAAGATCGAAATAAAGCCACGACAGGGACACAAGGACATTGCTGGTTTTGAAATTCAGGGACTGAAAAGGAAAGCTCACGTAATCAAAAACATCCACAGGCAGGAAGGGACACAGGATGTATTATAGAAACACATGGGAAAGGCTGCTGGTGGTGTGAATTCAGGATAGTGTCTGAAAACCTGAATGTTCGTGCTTGAAAACTGAGGTAAAGTTATACATTACACCAACCTAAACCTACCTGGCAATTTATATGCTGTGATATCAGCATTGCAACTAATATTCTAGAATCTACTCTGCTGTGGAAATGGTTCTCCCAGTTAGAATAGCTAAAAATGGGCCAGGCACGGAGGCTCATGCCTGTAATCCTAGCACTCTGGGAGGCTGAGACAGGTGGATCATTTGAGCTCAGGAGTTCGAGACCAGCCTGAGCAAGAGCGAGACCCCATCTCCACTGGAAAAAAAAAAAAAAAATAGAAAGAAATTAGCTGGACAACTAAAAATATATAGAAAAAATTAGCCGGGCATGGTGGTGCATGCCTGTAGTCCCAGCTGCTGGGGAGCTGGGGCAGGAGGATTGCTTAAGCCCAGGAGTCTGAGGTTGCTGTGAGCTAGGCTGACGCCACGGCACTCTAGCCCGGGCAACAGAGTGAGAAAGAAGACACTGTCCCACAGGAAAAAGGTTCACTTGGGAGAAGGAGTTGCAATGTTGCAATCAACAGCATCCGTGAGCTGGATGCAAACATAGACAAAAAGGAAACACACGGGTTGATGAACTGAATGAATAGAAGGCGTTAAATGGAAGAGACACTAGTGAGAAAAAGTACGTAAGAGTGGTTCTTTAGTGAATCAGCACCAAATGTTAGTGCCTATTATATAATAATAAAATACAACCCATCTTGGGTACAATATTCTCCCTGGTTCCCTTGAGGCTCTCATCTCACAGTCACACACACTTATGTCCTTTATGTAATCAACGTGCATTTCCAAAACAAAACCCTAAAAGATCTTAGGAAGGTTACAGTGGCTTCTTTAAATGGCCAGGTGTTAGGCCATCAGTGTGGGGCTAACAGGAAGGGGCACAGCTCAGAAGAGAGTGACATGACCCAAACAGAGACTGGATCACCTGGGAAATGCCAGCAGGTGCCCAGGGCTGAGTGTGAGTTAGTACAGGAACAACTAAGGGCCTACGGGGTCTTGTGTCCCTACCGAGGCTGCATGAGAACAATGGTTAGCATTTGTACAGTGCTTAACATTTACAAGCAGCTGTCACATGTGGTAACTCAGGATCTTGAAAACACTCCAGATCACTTCGGGCTCTCCTGGTTTGCAGAGCACGGAACAGCTCTGGGCTGCCAACCACATGACGCTCGGCCGAGAAACCGCCCATGGTAGCCTTCCGGCCCCTGGGCTCTGCTGGGCTGGCCACGCTTTGAGAAGCAGCCAACACGGCCGGGCTGCTGGAGTTAATTGCTGCAGGGAACCCAGGCCGCAAAAGCTCTTGGGGAAAAGGTGGCAAAAGGAAGGTAATCAGGGGTTCAGCGTGGGGGCAATTAGCAGGCATGGTCCCCACCACAGCCACAGCTGGGCATACACCAGACACAGGGCCAAACGCTGGGGCTTCTGTTTATGGTTCATTTAGTGGTGTTGGGGGCAAAGGGTAAGAAGAAAGAGTTATGGCACCGGTGAGGAATGGTTCCACTATATGAGAGAAAGCTCAGAATGTGCATCTCAAAAACTTAAATTTGTGAACACAACAAATACAGATACAGAGAGCCAGCAATGGCTTCCTGCAGAACCTTCAGGATTCAATTCAGCCTCCTGCCCCTACAGGTCCCCCCGTCTCTCTTTCTCCTCCTCTGGGACCCCAACCCCACAAAAGCTCCAGGCCCACAGGCAAGCTAGCTCCAACTCCATTCAACCTACATACGGCGCGTTCATTGCTGCTTCACTCTGCTTAGACAGGGCTGCCCGCTCCTGTCCTCCTGTGTCCCTAGAGATACCACGGACTCACCGCTCTGCACCCGGGGCCTGCCAACACTCCCCACACCCCCAAACATGCATTGCCTGGAAGAAGAGTTTCGCTAAATTATTCCTAAAATATTCTCGTATGCTTGCCTCTACTGCCAGGTAGTAAGATCTGTAAAGGCAAGGAATAGATTTTCTATCTATCTGGGTATGTTCACTATTAGGTACATGTGAAAAACTTAGTGGTTTTACCTATTCCCTAAAGTGATCTGAAGACTTCTTATATCAGAATCACCATGCAAGGGTGGCGTACCCATTACTTAAAATGTATCATAGATTCTGGCTCTTTCTGATGGAGTCACAATTTTTCTTAGCCTGGGGCCCACAAAAATTTGTGTTTGAAAGTTCCCCAGATGATTCTAATATCTCCTAAGTTTTGTACATTGTTTCAAACAATATTCTGCCTCTTCAGTTATTCAAGAAATATGTTCCAATGAGTCACTGCTGAGAAAACATGTCCCAAATTCACATGAAGAGAAGCTAACTTGGCAACTTTGCATTTTTTTTTAACCCTTCAATGTGAACCACATTAGGAGTGAAATGCTCTGTAGCTACAGTGACTAAATGTCCAAGACCAGCAATACCAGCCCACTGACCAATAATGTGGCAGAAATTTGGAGAAAATGTATGGGGTCAGAGAATCTCAGACACAACGTTGGCGGATGTATAGTGAGTCATCCTGTCGATGGATGCAGAGCCTTTTACTATGTGACTGAATAAGGCCCCAGTTAGCCCATGTTAACAATAACCAAGGTACAAGTGAGCCTACCAGGTTCAAGGCATGAGTAGCTTGACCAAAAGGAAGCTGTTCTTCTCGGAGCCCTTGCCACATGATCTGTGGGCTGCCACGGTGGAAACACTGGGCCTTTTCCCCTTTGTTGTCTCCATACACTAAAGTTCAATAGGGTGGTGGATGAAGACATGGAGAATGTGTACCATTATCCCTCCCCGAAGGAAAGAACTGTGGCTTCTCCAGAAAAGACTTCTTCACCTCCCCATCTGCACAAGGCACTTGTAAACGCCACCATAGGTGTCTTTGCCCTGAACGCAAGTTCCGGCAGGCACGGACGGCAGCACGGTCCTGAGCCAACTGAGTCCGGGGTCAGCACACCAAGACTGGCGTCTTCATGACCCTCGGCCACGCTTTGACTGAGTCACGGTAAACCAGATGTAAGTTCAACTCGGTCTACAGCCACTGTGTAAAGAAGTATATTTATCATGCATGCAGAGGCAACCGATTGCTGCGGGCAGAAAGATTTTGAAACCTATAATGTTTGTGTGAGAAAAACACCAGTTACTTTCTCCTCTTCCTCCGGGGCTGGGTTCCCTGCGGGTTGCCAGCTTCCAGGCCGACAGGCATGCGAAAAGAGACCCGACAAAAGGAGCTGACTCTCTGGTTCCCAGTTTTAGAGAAAGCACAGTATTGTAGAGTGATGGTGCACTTTTCCTGGCAACCCTTTTGAGACCAGACAATTCAGGTAAAGACGGTAAAACTGACTAGCAGGGCCACATACCCCATGAGGTGTCCTGCCCTTCTCCACACCACTGGGAAAACTGGCTCAACAGAAGTACTTCCAAACAAGGCTAGAGATGGAGAGGAGGGGTGGGTGGGGATTACATTTAGATCTTTTGGCCTCGAGGCCATCATCTGTTCTATATGCTGAATTAACCACGAGCTGCAGATTCCCAGCCGGGAAACTACTTCCGTATGTGCAAAAAAAATTCTCGTTTGACCAAAGGAAAAGTCCTGAGAGACTCTCTCTGAGTCTGCTCCCAGCTGCACCCTGTGTTTGCTGCGGACATGACACGAAAGGGCAGATGTTTGTCCCTGTAGAGTACCCATGTCTTTCCTCTCTGTCTGCCCCCCACCGGCTCACAAATTTAAACCCGACCCCTTGGCAGCTGGCTTCGGTAACAGTAGCCACCCCCAGCCTTAAATAACAGCATGGGGAAATTGCCATCTGCACCAAATCAACCCAACACGATTTTGTAACAAAGATCTAGAGCTAAAGAAAGAAAAACATAGAAAGAAGAAAAAAAAATTCTAAGGGAAGGCAGTCAGACACAGAACTCAGAAAAAAACAGGACTTGACTATAAACAAAAACAATTTCCTCCCAAAGCCAGGGAGAAGGCACAGGCCTCTCTGATTTGGGGATGAGAGTCCCTGAGTTGTGGCTGACCTGTGTGACTCCCATCCGTCCTCTACACCCTGAGGAGGTGAAGCCCTGCACCCTTAAGGGAAGCTGCACAGAGACCTGTACAAATCGGCGTCCTAACTCAGCTCGGTGCTTTCAATGTGCCCTCCCTCACCTATCTTCGTACAAGTGGGTCCCTAAAGAAACTTCAACAGCCTTCCTCTTAGACAACAGGCAGAAACACTGGGCTTTTACCTCCTCAGAAACTCACCTTGGGGTGCTTGGGTGCTGGTTCTTTAGAACCTGAGAGCCAGCAGCAGGAAGCACACACCTAGATGACACTGGGTCACTGTGCAAAGTCAGTTTAGAACTTCAGTGCAGGCTTTTCTTTATTTTATTTATTTATTTTTGAGACAGAGTCTCGCTCTGTTGCCCAGGCTACAGTGAGTGCAGTGGCATCAGCCTAGCTCACAGCAACCTCAAACTCCTGGGCTCAAGCAATCCTACTGCCTCAGCCTCCCGAGTAGCTGGGACTACAGGCATGCGCCACCATACTCGGCTAATTTTTTCTATATATTTTTAGTTGGCCAATTAATTTCTTTCTATTTTTTTTAGTAGAGACAGGGGTCTCACTCTTGCTCAGGCTGGTTTCGAACCACTGACCTTGAGCGATCTGCCCGCCTCGGCCTCCCAGAGTGCTAGGATTACAGGCGTGAGCCACTGCGCCCGGCCCAGGCTTTTCTTTACACTGTACTTCAAGTAATCTTTCTAACCTGCGAATAGGAAAATCTAATTCTCTAAGAACCTCCTGATTTTGAATAGAGATAGCTATCCAGTTTCAAGGGTTGACTTCCTCCTGCCCTTTCTCACAGCCGCCTTGAAGGACTGCACTCTGCGGGTGCATTTGCCCAGAGGAGAAGGGAAATTGGCTTCTGCCAGAAAGCCACCTCCATACTGCCTTGGGGACCAATCCTGCCGGCCTTTCACACAATTCATATTTTTTTAATCTTTGGAAAGCTGTCAAGCTCTTTAATGTCAATGTTTCTCAACCTTGGCACTCCTGACATCCGTGGCCAGACAAATCTCTGTTGTGGGGCTGTCCTGTGTTTTGTAGGATTTTTGGCAGCATCCCTGGCCTCCACTGGCTACCTGCCAGTAGCACCTCCCTAGTGTGACAACCAAAAATGTCTTCAGACATCACCAAATGTCCCTTAGTTGAGAATCACAGTCTAAATGGACAGTTTGAAGGCCAGGGCGGTTATTATGGGTGAAAGGGAGGTACCTGGGAAGACAGGACCGATGACAATTTCTGCATGTCCCTCCAATTTTGCTTCTCTGGGTTTCCTTTATGACGGGATAATGACAACAGCCCTCAGTGTTACCTGAGCATCCTCCAATTCGCTCTCCAGGCCCCTCCTGGCTGACGCAGCTTCTTTTCCTTCCTTTCTGGCATGCACGAGGGCCTCTTCTAATTGTTGTATTTCTCCCTACAACAAAACGCAGGGTCAGTGTGCACTTTGCTCTGTGCTGCCACCTTGAAGACGACTGACTAGAAGTAATGAAATGAATGCAGAAGACACCCACAGACACGACAGTGGCTGCAGTCACGACATGCCTGTCATGGGCCAAGATGACACACGACAGCCGTGTTCCTGGATGTGTGTGCCTGTCCTGTAGTTTCAGTGCTTAGTCAGGTGTGAACATCCAGATACCTGGGGTGGTTTTTTAAAACTGCAAAACCCAGCCTTACCCCTGGAGATCCAGAAACAGCAGGTATGGAATGGACCCAGGCGTGTACGGTTTTGCGAAAGGTATTCAGGTGATTCTGATGGATGACAGCTATGGTTTGAATGTGTCCCCCAAAAGCCATGTGTTGGAAACTTAATCACCAGTGTAACAGTATTAAAAGGTGGGACCTTGAAGAGGTGATTAGGCTGAGAGACCTCTGTCCTCGTGAATAGATTAATGCCATCATGGAGCCAATGGGTTCCTTTTAAAGGCTGAGTTCAGCCCCCTCTGGTCAGTCCCTCTCCTTCTCCCTGTCTTTTCACCATGTGATGCCTTTCACGTTAGGACACGGCAAGAACACCCTTCCCAGATGCCAGCACCATGATATTAGATGTCCCAGCATCCAGAAGCGTGAGAAATAAATTTCTATTGTTTGTAAATTACCCAGTCTCTGGTCTTGCGTTACAGCAGCAGAAGAGGGTCTAAGACAACGACCATGTTTGTCCCCCTCTTTTGTCATCAGCTGCCCTTTGTTACTGCCATCAGTATGCATCTCTCCCTAACAGCTTCCCACTTCTAGAGGTCTAGCTAACCAGATAATGGGTTTGTTAAGACCTGTGTAACTTCAAAAATATCACCTATGTGCAAAAAAAGAATAAATAGCCTCGAGTGAGAATCGGTCTAATGTGGTGTCAACATACCCTTGGTCGGGTGTTTGGAGGCCTCTGAGAAGGCTCAGAAGACTCAAGGGGCCTGATAACTGGGGAGTGGGGCTGTGTTTCTCACCTGACTTCTTTGTCCCTGTCCCCCTCCCAGAGGAACAAAAGCAATGGCTTGCACAGGGGATATATTCACTACAGCCCTGACCCTTCCTACTAAATCATGGTGCAAAATCCCTTCCCCACTTCTGAAACCATCTACACAGGAAAGAAGGATCCGCAGCTGCCAGGCCTTACCTCGTACTTCTCGAGCGTTTCCTTCGTTCTGGCTTCGTCGCCTTTCGTGTCATCGATCTGCCTCTGAAGCTGGGCGACGCTTCGCTCCAGCTCGCCAATCCTTCCCTGCAGCTTCTCGTTCTCCTCCTGCAGAAACTTCACATGCGTTTCAGCCCCCACCTGGTTCGGCTCTGAAGCGTGGCTCCGGCTGGCCAGGACCTCGACATTCTGTAAATACACGGAGCGAGTGAGTAAGGGGCAGTCTGCAAGCTGGGAGAACGGCTGACGTGTACGAAAAACCCCCTACGTGTCAGGCCCTGTGCTAAGCCAGGGGTCGGCAAATGACAGCCCGCAGGCCAAATCCAGCCCGGCACCTGTCTGTTAAAAATGCAGCGTTATTGGAACACAGCCACACCCATCTGTTTGCAGATTGCCTATGGCTGCTTTCAAACTACAACAGCACAGCCGAGTGGTTGTGGCAGAGACCACAAGGCTTATGGTGGGTCACGAAGCCTAAAAGGTTTACTGTCTGGCTCTTTATAGAAAAAGTTTGCCAACACTCGCCTGTGTTAAGTCCTTTATACAAGGGACTTCCACCTTGCAACAATTCTAGAAGGTGGTGCTGTTCTCATCACCATCTTAAATATGAGGAAACTGAGACATGGGTAGATTAAATAACTTATCCAAGACCACTGAGGAGGAACCGTGTTCACGCAGACTGAATCCAGAACCTGCCCTCCCAACCCTTGCCTTAGATATGGTCACTTCCCTGCCTCCTTTGCTCGGGCAGGGCTTTAATAGAAGCTCTTGATGAAGGGCGTCTACTGTGTACAGATTTTCTAATGTCCAAATTAAAACTGGCTTAAATTACGATACAGTTCATAGTGTCAGCTCTAGGCACTGTCATCTGAAAATGAGCTTATGTAGCACACCATTCACAACAGAAAAATGGCAATAATCGCAGGATGGTTATTGTTAATTCTAGATGTCACATAGGCTTTGTGTTCTTTGGTTTAGCAACTTGAAGTGATGATAAGTGGTCCTGTCTAGAGCCCCAACTCTTTGGGCAGATCTCTTGCCTGTCCTCCATTTATCCACTGGTACTTCTGCCAATATCAGCAGACCCCATACCCATGAAACAACACTGCAGATGCCTGCCAGGGAGGGCAAGAATAGGCTTTGAAAGCCTGTATCCCAGCCCACTTGGGAGAGCTACCTGTTGGAATGGCTTACATAGCCTTTTGGGAAGATCTTTAAATCTTCTAACAGTACACTAAGTTTATCCTGAACTTAATCAGCTAGAGAGTTTCAGAAACCAGAGCATCTTTTCACAGCCCAAATGTTTAATTCTATACATCTGAGAAAGCCCATCAGAGCCAAACGGCTGAGTTAGAATGAGGTTGGGGGCATTGCTAGCAGAAAACTAAGGTGTCAGGCAGCTGGAATTTCTTAAACTACTTGAATATCCATCTCTGAATGAGACCGACAAGAGGATGCATCATAAAGATGAACAGAGGAGAAATAAAGTGTGGTTGAAAGCCTGAAGAGGAATTTAAAGATTCCAATAACTGGTCAGAGCAGAGAAAGAAGGGAAAAGGCTAGATTGCCCATTCCTGCTCTATCTTTTCCATTCAAATATAAGATAAGGCTACAGTTATCGAGAAGGGTAGAAGTGGCATCAGGATAAACATATAAATCAATGGAATAGAATTGAGAGTCCAGAAATAAACTCTCACATTTATAGAGAATTGATTTTCAACAAGGGTGCCTAGACGATTCAATGGGGAAAGAACAAACAGCCTTTAACTAACGGTGCTGGGACTAGATATCCACATGCAAAAGAATGAAGTGAGACCCCTTACCTAGACCGCACACAGAAGTTAACTCAAAGTGGATCACAGACCCAAATGGAATATCTAAAACTAAAACACTTTTAAAACATAGGAGTAAATATTTATGACCTTGGGTTAGGCAAAGCCTTCTTTGCTATACCACCAAAAGCCTAAATGACAAAAGAACAGATATAATAAATGTGACTTCAAAATGTAAACCTTTTGTGCATCAAAGCAAGTGAAAAGACAACCCACAGAATGAGAGAAAATATTTACAAATCATATATCTGACAAAGAACTCATACATATCCAGAATATATACGGAATTCTTTAACTCAGTAATAAAAAGATAAACAGCCCATTTAAAAAGAGGGCAAAGGATCTAAATATTCATATTTTTTCAAAGAAGATATACAAAACTCCAATAAGCACATCAAAAGATGTTCAACATCATTAGTCATTGGGGAAATGCAAACTAAAACTGTAACGAGATACTACTTCACACACACTAGGATGGCTATAATCAGAGACAGATAGTAACAAGTGTTGGGGAGGATGCGGATGAACTGGAATCTTCATAGATTGCTGGTGGGAATATGTTAATATGATGATTTAAAATTCGCAGTCCAAAACCGCAATTACTTTTGGACCAACCTAATAAAATGGTATAGCCACTTTGGAAAATAGTTTGGGGTTCCTCAAAATGTTAAACAGACTTATCCTATGGCCCAGCCATTTCACTCCTTGGTATATACCTAAGAGAAATACAAATATACAGTCACACAAAAATTTGTACAAATGTTTATAGCAGCATCCTTCATAGTATCCAAAAGGTGGAAACAATCCAAATGTCCATCAACCATCGAATGGGTAAACAAAGTGTGGCAAGTCTATACAATGGAATATTTGGCCATAAAAAGGAACAAAATACTGGTGCATGCTGCAACATGGATGAACTCAGAAAACATTATTTCAAATGAAAGGAGCCAATCACACACACAAAAATTCACATTGACATTTATATAAAATGTCTAGAATAGCAAATCTACAGAGACAGAAAGTAGATTAGTGGGTGCCTGGGGCTAGAGGGCAGGGCCCTGGGAAAGGGGAGTAGCTGCTAAGGGGTATGGGATTTCTTTTGGGATGTGATGAAAATGTTCTATCATTGACTGTGGTGGTGGTTGTACAACTCTGTGAACTTGGTAAAAAATCACTGCATTATATACTTTAAATCAGGGGTCCTCAAACTACGGACTGAGGGCCACATGCGGCCTGCCGAGGACATTTATCCGGCCTTCTGGGTGTTTTTGCCGCCGCTGCCTGTCCTGCTTAGCAGCCGACTCATCCTGGGCCCACAGTGCGCACTCTCCAACGGTCTGAGGGACGGTGAACTGGCCCCCTGTTTAAAAAGTTTGAGGACCCCTGCTTTAAATAGTTGAATTATATGTTATAGGAATTGTATCTTAATACAGCTGTTTCAAAAAGAGGGTGGGGGAAAGAGCCAGGGAAGCTGGGGGCTGGAGTCAGGATGGTGGGGAGAGAGGATGCGTGTACCCTGGTGGTCTTGGAGGCTCGCTGTGGTGTTAGTGAGCGGAAGAAGAGACTCAAGATACCCACCCAAACCTTTCAGTCAAGCAAAGAACACTTATATGTGTGGTCAGTGCTCTTTTGTGTTCACCCAGAAATCTCAGGAAGAACAAGGATACTGAAAACCAGCCCTGGCTCAACCTGGACTTGTGCCTGGCTGGCACGCTGGCATGCCAGATGAGGGAACTGGACCGTGGGGGACGCTCAGAACGTGACGTGCGAGCGCAATGACTGGCTTACGGCTGGCAGGGGTCAACGCCAATCCTAACTTCCCGTGGCAGAGGCCACTGTGACTGTAGGGGAGCTTGCTTCTGTGTGCTGAGACACTGGGGCCTGCTTCGATTATTTGTAAAATGATCCTATGTTCTTCTGTGTGTTCACAGTGTGGTAGACCACATTATGCTTACAAATAATTCAACGTAAGGCTCTGGTAGCAAATCTTACTCAAAGCCTTCTTCCAGGTCCACACCCACACCCTCCTCCCAACGCCCAGCTCACCATTTTATATAAAGCCCACAGAACAAACTTCCCTTTCCTGACACCATACCTAATTCCCCTGCAGCAGTCCTGGAATCTACAACATAAAGTAAAATAAAAATCATATCCCTTTGTTCAAGGCAAGTACTACATATGCAAGTTCTACTTTATGACTTCCCGAGAAGAAAAGAAGATTGGTCGAGAGGACCTCCGAAGCCCTCCCACCTCTGAAGGGCTTTGGTGCTTAGATCTTTGCATCGTCTTTTCCAAAGGCTTAAGTTTGTGTCTCGTGAATGTGACAAGGGCAGCACAACCCGCAGAGACAGAGGCGTTGAGGGACTAGTCAGACGGGAGGTCAGTGGAGACAAACACTGCTGACCTCACTTAAGTTGCTGGTGCCATGCTTCTGTGAGCCTTTGATCTTAAGTCTCATACGTCATAACAAGATTAGAGAGGATGCTCCATCATAAATAAAACCAGGGCACACCGCTTTTAATGATTCGCTTAGCCTTGTCATACTACCTATGTAATGTCTATTGTTTCAAGGATTATATGGATTTGTTTTCTCAATGTTTTAACCATTGTTTACTCATGCAGTCAGCTTCAGGTGGTTAAAAAGCAAGTCTAATTCCTCTGCCACTATAAAAAGCTGGAAACATCACACTAGATCATCACCCCAAAGGTAAAAGTAGCAGATGTGCTATTTTCTATTGTTTTTCAAGACTGGACCATCACTAAAAATTACACTGAGATTTTTTTTTTTTTTTTTTTTTTTTACCTATCAGGCAGCCAAGGTCAAAAGGTTTGATGATACAGTGTGTGGGCAGTGTGAGGAAACAGGCATTCTCATCCACCGCTGATAGGGCTAGGAATTGGTATGAGTTCCCGCGGAGGTCAATTTGGGAGTATCTAGCAAAGTTATAATGTACATTCCTTTCAACCCAGCAACTTCTCTTCTAGCACTTTATCCTACATGTGTGCAAGATGACATACAAATGAGATTATTCACTTCAGCACTGTAATAGCAAAAGACTGCAAACAACTAAATGCCAATGAATTGGGCACTAGTTAAATAAATTACATCAGTTCAATGGTATCCTGTGCAGCTGGGGAAAAAAAAAAAAGATTGAGAAAGTAAGGAAAAAGCAAGTGACAGAATAGTACGTATAGCATGCCTCTGTGCGTATAAAAAGGTGAGGGGGGACAAAGATGTATTTATGGGCCACACAAGAAACTGGTAACACTGCCTGGCTATAAGGAAGGGAATTGGGGCTGTGGACAGCAGTAGAGGGATGTTTTCAATTGCAAACCTTTCTGTAATTTTTAAAATTTTTGTACCATGGAAATTTACCATGTATTAAAAGTTTTAAAATAAATATACGTTTGCTTTGAAAAGACTGACCATCCATGGTCATAGGCACTTGGAGGACAACTTACCTCCTTGGCCAAGTTCTCGCCTCCTCCAACCTCTAGAAACCCTTGCCCTGCCTGTTCACGGATACTTCTGGGCCATGCGAGATAGCGGAGCAGGAGCCCCGAGAGCAGCTGTACAAACAGAGCACGGGGCCAACTCTCCCACGCTGGTTTACACAGTTAAGCAATTCCTTTTCACCACATATAGCTGGGAGAATGGAAAAGGCCCAGATGGCCCAGGACTTCCAACTACAGGAACGCTTCCCCTACTTTTCCACTCCAGCAACACTGAGGCGGAGAAGTCCAATGTGGGGATGATGAGAGACATCCCAGGGACGGCACAGAACTGCCTTCAAGGCTCAGGTGGATTCGTTAATAATGCGTGTAGGGAGGGGGGAAAGGGCATTTATTGAAACCTTAAAATCTGTACCCCCATAATATGCTGAAATAAAAAAAAATAATGCGTGTAAATTTTGCATTCGACACCATAACATTTTTCATTCTACTATCTCTGTTTTTATATTAAGGATACTGTGGTCTTGGTATTCTGGGAAGAGCTGTTGCTTTGCCCTATGACTATGCCAAGCATTCTCCACCCCACATGAACATATATCTTATCCTGAGTAATAAAGACATAAATCACCGTGAGATTGGAATTCTCATTTTTACTTCTAAAAATGCTAACCGTGCAGAGGAAAGAGCAGGAGCTCTGCAGCCAGCCAGATCACATCCAAATGCAAACTGTGCCTCTTGCTGGGGCCTTCTACTTGCCCTGGGCCCACAGAGCCTCAGTTTCCTCATCTGTAAAAGGGGGATGGACTTACCTACCTCATACATTATTGTGAATATCCAGTTAAGCGAGAATACAGCTCTCGAGGTAGCCGTAGTTATGACTAGGCCAACTGAACCTGCATCTGTTTCCCCACGGGCAGGACTTTGCACAGCCCACACTGTGGTTCTAAATCACCACACCTGGCTTCAGACCACAACCTGCAGATTTTTACCAGCTAAATGTCAAGCCTAGACTTTTTCAAAAGAGAGAACTGAGTTCTTCTAACAATCTTCCATGGTGACTGCACTGTACAAATAAGATGACCTCCCCCCCATCTTATTTTAAGGGCAAGTCAGATTTCTTGGTTGGCTGATTTATTAAAAATTTAGCCCCATTTCCCAACTAAGGGCAGTCTATGAAACTGATGGCAACTAAGGAAAAAATTCTTCTAAATCAGACAAACAGGATGTTTGCTAAATTTCTACTACCTTTAAAACAGTTGACTTTTAACCATATGCTCCTATTATAAATTTTTTTTTTTTTTAGCCAGACTCTTGCTCTGTCATCCTGACTAGAGCTGGAGTGCAGTGGCATGATCATAGCTCACAGCCATCTCAGACTCCTGGGCTCAAGTGATCCTCCTGCCTCAGCCTCCTGAGTAGCTGGGACGACAGGCACTTGTCACCATGCCCAGCTAATTTTTTCTATTTTTAGTAGAGATGGGGTCTCGCTCTTGCTCAGGCTGGTCTTGAACTCCTGAGCTCAAGGGAGTCTCCTGGCTCCGCCTCTCACAGTGCTAGGATTACAGGTGTGAGCCACCGTGCCCGGCCCAATTATCAATTTAAAAGGAGGAGAGAAAAAGGAATGTGCAATTGTATCTCACACACACACACGCACGCGCTCAAAGAGCAAAATCCCAGTCTTTCAAGGTACCACCATTCATTGCAAATAATGACTTGCTTACAAGCTGGCATATTTTCATGATTTAACACCCACATTTAGAAACGCTCACAATGGCCCCTGGAGCTAAAGGATTTATCAGTGGCAAGCACAAACCCCCAAACACGACCCCAAACAGTCATTTCTGAGGGTTCTGCCTTATCAAAGGGGCTGACGCGCTTTCCTTGTAGGGGCGCAGACCTGGCACCTGGGCCTGGCTTGCTCCCGATGGATAACAAGCCACCGACCGCACAGGCCCAGGGTCTCCTGGCTTGTCCTAGTGCTGACACAACACACAGACGCATCAGGTTTTACTAATTAACAAGGCCTCTGCCACCACTGGCTTTGTTTCCTTTCTGTCTCCCTTTTTTGCTGAATGAGTGAAAACAGCTGAGGCGTGGACGCAGGGGCATCCAGGGAATGGAATGTCGATGTGTCAGTTCCACCTCGCTGGCCACCCCCACGCTCCGGGACATGTGGAGGCTGCAGGATCCCAGCTGAGAGGCACCCAAAGTGTCCCCCAGGTCAGCTCATCTGCTGGGAAGTTACCATCTTCTCCCATCGCGGCTGCTGACGTCCACTTTCACTTGCACAATGAAGGCCTGGGTCACAAATCATGAATGAGTGCCTCACTCTTGAGTGTGTAGAAAACCAAGTCCCCCGTATTGTGTCTTCAGCTTCCCCCTTGCCTGAGCAACTATTTAGGTCCAGAAACAGGATGTATTTTAGTCTTAAGTAGCTCGCTTCCTCCCTTACCCCAGCTATCTGTGAATTTCCCTAACATAAGGTCTTGACTCCAGGCTTCTCAAGTTCGAGTGAGCATAGAAATCACCTGGAGATCTCAGTAAAATGCTCATGCAGACTCAGGTTGGCTGGAGAGGGACCTGGGACTTTGCATTTCAAACAAGCTCCCAGGTGACGCCAATGATGTTATCTGTGGACCCCACTTTGAGCAGTGAGGTCTGGGCTGATGAGACGCTGCCCAGTGCCTGGGACTAGGTAGCATCAGGCGCTTGGGTACCACTGCAGGCTTCCCCGTGCAAGCTCTTGACCTCTAACTTCAATTCACATCCTTAAAGAGAGTGTAATAGGCCGGGGGCGCGGTGGCTCATGCCTGTAATCCTAGCGCTCTGGGAGGCCGAGGCGGGCGGATAGCTCCAGGTCAGGAGTTCGAAACCAACCTGAGCAAGAGCAAGACCCCCGTCTCTACTATAAATAGAAAGAAATTAATTGGCCAACTAATACATATAGAAAAAATTAGTTGGGCATGGTGGCGCATGCCTATAGTCCCAGCTACTCGGGAGGCTGAGGCAGAAGGATTGCTTGAGCCCAGGAGTTTGAGGTTGCTGTGAGCCAGGCTGAAGCCTCGGCACTCACTCTAGCCTGGGCGACAAAGTGAGACTCTGTCTCAAAAAAAAAAAAAAAAAAAAAAAAAAACAGAGAGAGTGTAACAGGTAATACTTGCCCTAAATGAGCCAGAATGGCAAAAAAGGTACAAAAGTTTTAAAAAGTTGAAATTCCTGTAAGGTAAAGTGATGGGTTCCTTCCTTCCTCCTTTTTTAACTCTACCTGCTTACCATTCTTTGGTCAAGATGGGGCTGAGCCATTAACAAATATCATTTTAAATCCCACACGCTCCAAGACCTACATCGGAGCTTCCAGATTTTCTCTCACGGTGTTTACCAAACACCAATACCGTTCCCTCCACACATATTTGCAGTTCAGAACTCAATTCGTTATACAGTGATAAGCTCTGTTTGTTTGGTTTGGGGCAAAGGAATAGTATGTGGGAGAGACGGGAAAATGTGGCAAAGGAAGGGACAAAGAAATAGAGGTACTCGTTACCAAAACCCCAGATATTTCCAAGGACAAGTGGGCTCCAAAGCCAAGAATAGTGGAGGTCAATGTTCAATTTCCTTTTGGTAGATGATGTGGTTTCTAGACCAGACCCCGCTAATAATTTACTATATGATGACGTTAGGCAAGTCACTTAACTTCCATCTGTGTTCAGTTTCCTTCTCTGTCACATGAAAGGGTCGGTCTGGCTCATCTCAATGTCCCTGGCCAGCACTAATGGTCTGGAATTCTAGAATGAACTTGAAGAAATCAGGAGTATTAGGCAGTTATGGAATTAAATAAACTTTAAGACTTATAGAGCTATTACTCCTACCATATAATGTTTACATTATATTTTCAAATGCTGTCAGCTAAGCCAGATCATTTGTATCAGTGTTCATGCCAGAGCCTCTAGAGCTGAGGGTAGTGCCTAAAGACAGGCAACTTCCCGCCACTGAGGCAGAACAAAGTGTCACTAGCTCATCCCCCCCCTACAGTCACAACTTGCCATCCTCAAGGAGTTTAAATATAGCGTGCATAATGAACACTGTCTTTACATCCTGTGTTTTCCTTGCCCTGGTGGTAATTTTCTTGCTTATAGAATCACCTAAAACACATTCTCTTTTAATCATATTCAATCACGCAGTTTCTCCTTTAGAAACTCAGTGATTATGTAGGTTAAAAATATCATTGGTTTTCTTCACCATTTCTCCTGTGAAATAAATTAATATGCTTCCCTTTAAATAGTCAAGAAACCAGAAAGATTTGCTCTCGGAGCAGCGTGTCATTCAGACATTGGTTCGAGTCAAAAGTCATGCCAATAAAACTCTTACACTTGCTCACAGAATGCATTTGACACACAGTAAGTCTACACAGGCACCCAAGATGGTGATAAAAATACCTATGACAGACAAAAATACTCTGCACCTAAATAGGTACAGAGCAATTTAGTGATTTTCCCAAAAGGCAACATGCTCAGGCCTTGCCATACGGTATGATTCTGTTTATAAGAAATTCCTAGAATGGGCAAATCCACAGAGATAGAAAGTAGACTAGTGGTTGACAAAGGATGGGAGAAAGGGAAAATTCAGATGAAAGAGGATTCATTTGGGGGTGATGGAATTAGACAGTAGGGATGGTTAAAATGGTGAATTCTGTGTTATGTGAATGTTATCTCAATAAAAACAAAAGAAAAAAAAAAAAAACAGATTCAGGCCTCGGAGTCAGCAGACCTGAATTGGTCCTGCTTGTTCTCCTCTAAACCTCAGATTCTCATTATTCTAAAAATGAAGTGAGATGTTACACGAAGCACTTAGCAATGTCTCAGGTGCACAGTAAGAACTCAGTGGACGACAGCTACATGTTAAGATCAGGTAGCTGAAAGTCACACAACCAAGACTTGAACCCAGCTCTCTGGCTCCTTGTCTGTGATCTCAGCTAGTTGCTAGTAGGTTCTTCCAAGCGGGGTGGCAGCTGCAGGGGAAATTCCACACAGACAGTCAGAGAAGGGGAAAGGCAGAGCCAAACCTGAAAACTCAGGGCTTTAGCTACATCCATACACTCACCCAACTTCATCTCGTGGGCTTCTCTGAAACATGGGCCCGGGTTACAGACTTTCAACTATGCTTCACTTTTGTTAACACCACTCCTTAAAAAAAAATTCTTACCAAATGTTCCCCAGTTTCCCTGAGCCCTCTCGGGTTCCAGGAGATAAAAAGAGCTCCATATCCATATCTATGACACCATTTCCCTATGAGAGCCACCGTCTAAACTAACCTTGTAACTAGCGTGTAAAAGTCCTGTTTATAGAACCCAACAGCCCCCTGCTGTGTCGTTAGCCTTAAGGAGCTTCTGGCTGTTCGGAAGGGACTCCACCCAGCTGATGCCATGCTTCCAGGGCTCTGCGTCACCAGGAAAATATTGGGGGTTGGAACAGGAAAAACATGGGGGTTAGACTCCCAGTTGGATTCGCTGTCACTGATGGACCACATGGCTTTGCAAATGGTTCCAGATTAGCCTGCTGTCAGCACACACACACACACACGAGTCCAACAGGTGGAACAGGAATTTTGAAGAAAGAAGATAAACAAGCAGGTTCTCCAGAGCACTGCCTCCTGGGGAGGCGTGGGGACCCCTCCAAAGTAAACCAAAGGCTCGGTCTGGAAGCCAACAGGACCTAATCGAGTCCACAGCTCTACGCTGCTCCCTTGCCCAGAAATCGTGTTATTTGTGAAAGCTGATCCTTCGACATTTTCATTTTGCTGCTACCATATGTCCATAAATGCTGAGCGGATCAACCCTGAATGGTAGAAATCATGCCGTTTTAAAAACTTAAATCAAAATGCTTAGACCAAGAACTCTTGACACGATGCTCATTCTCATTAGTGCCTCTTTGCACCCCCAAATAAGACCAAGCATCCACGTAGACAACTGTCATTTTTCTCCCTTCGCCCCCCACCTCTGTGGCTACAGGAACAAAGCTAGCGGGGACTTCAGAAGGAAAAGGAGGACTTACACCACCTTGGCAGGCAAGAGGCCAGGCCGAAACTTACCAAGTTTTGAGGCTGACTCCCCTCCACCCCCAGGTTAAGACACACAAGGGCGACCTTTATTTATTTCCTCCTTCAAAGCAGTTGGCTGTTTCCTGAGACAGAGCAAAGCAGATTAGGCTCCTACAAAGCCCACAGTTCCCAGGCCCCTCCTTGCGGCCTCCCTGCTGGGGTTAGCAGCCAGCTCTAACTGACCAGCAAAGGGAACAGGGCCAGATTAGAAATCTGTCACCTGTCTATTCTAAGGTTTTGTCCAATTACGACTTCTCTGAATGGCAGTTTGGTTTTCTTAAAAACAAGGGTGGCTTTATGGATCCATTCACTGCACGGATCAAGAAAAATGAAAGCTAATAGTGCCAAATGTCAAAGCACTAGTCACTGTATAAATAGCAGTGTTCAGGAAGGAATTACTATGTACCACCCAGAAGTTATAAGACATAAATCACAGATTTCCTTCTAGACAGAGGCCTTAAGGGAGGCGTGGTGACTTTTTGGCCCCTGGCCCCTTGGACCAATTGTTCCTCAGCCATGCTGTTGGCAGGACTCTCACCCCCTCCTTTTCTAAATGAAGAGCAAAATGTCACCTTCCCCCTCTGAAAAGCTGGGAGAGACAGAGGGTAAGGGATGGAGAAACCAAGTCTAATTAAGATCTACCCCAGGGACTGCTCTAGAACCAGCTCCCACCTGTTTTAAAAAGAAGCCATCGGCCTGGTGCAGGGGCTCACGCCTGTAATCCTAGCACTCTGGGAGGCAGAGGCGGGAGGATCGCTCAAGGTCAGGAGTTCGAAACCAGCCTGAGTAAGAGCGAGACCCTGTCTCTACTAAAAATAGAAAGAAATTAATTGGCCAACTAAAAATATATAGGAAAAAATTAGCCAGGCATGGTGGTGCGTGCCTGTAGTCCCAGGTACTTGGAAGGCTGAGGCAGGAGGATCTCTTGAGCCCAGGAGTTTGAGGTTGCTGTGAGCTAGGTTGACACCATGGCACTCTAGTCCGGGCAAGAGAGTGAGACTCTGTCTCAAAAAAAAAAAGAAGAAGAAGAAGAAGAAGAAGTCATCGTGGTGCCGACTAGAGAGGCCCCATGAATCACTGTGGTGGTCATTAGTGCTGCTCACCTAATATTTCCAGCTCTTCTCCTCTCCAGGTACCTGCAATGTGCTTCCCTGTCCCCTTGAAGTCAGGGGTGGCCATGTAACTAGCTTTGGCCCATGAAATGTAGGAAGTGGCATGTGTATATCCGGGTACAAGCTCCAAGAGCCCAGCATATCTTCCCTCTACCCTGCTGCAGAGATCACCAACACCTGGGTCCCCCCAGAGACTCCCATGAGCAAAGCAACCCACCCCCACCTGCCATGACCCACACTGGAAATGCAGAGTGAGCAAGAAATAGGCTTTCCTTCATTAGGCTATTGAGGTTTGGGGGGCTGTTATTGTTGAGCATCATCTAACCTATCACATCCCATAAAGACCTACTACTTGCAGATTCAGCCCACCCACCTCAAGTGCACAGAGAAACCTGGAGTACAGCACAAACTCCGTCCCCAAGAGCCAGTGAGGCTGTAACAAGGAAAGGGCATGGGCTTCCAGAGTCCGACAGACGTGAGTTCAAATCCTGATTCTGCCACCCACTAGCCATGTGACTCTGAGCCAATCAATTGCCCTTTACTGAGCCACAATCTCCTCTACTTTGAAATGGCAATGATGGCCAGGCATAGTAGTTCACATATGTAATCCCAGTGCCATTGGGAGGCTGAGGCAGGAGGATTGCTTGAGGACAAGAGTTTGAGACTAGCCTGGGCAACACAGTGAAACCCCATCTCTACAAAAAGTTTTTTGAAAATTAGCTGAATGTGGTGGTGCACACCTGTAGTCCAAGCTACTAGGGAGTCTGATGTTGGAGGATCACTTGAGCCCAGAAAATCAAGGTTGCAGTGAGCTAGGATCACTTCACTGCACTCCAGCATTGGTGACAAAGCAAGATCCTATCTCTTAAAAAAACCAAACAAGAAAAAGAAATGGCAATGATATCACCCACCACCTACCATACAGGCTCACAGCGTGGATGAATTGCAATGTGTGTAAAGCATGTAGCACCTGGCTGGGCATGTAGGGTGCACTAAATAGACAGGAGTGATTACAGTCACCCTCATCATTATCATCACCTTGCTTTTGTCACTGAACAGCCATGGAACTGTGGCCTCTGTTTCCTGCTCTGTAAACTGGGGAGGTAATGCCGTGCCCACTCGCAGGGTGGCCACCAGGGGGTCAGCGTGAGAGTGTCTATGGAAGCACCCGGCTCAATGCCAGCACAGGTGGCAGCTGCTCAGTAAGCATGAATACCCCACACTACCCCTTCTACTCTAAGCCCTTACCCAGCCTGCCTTGGGAGCCCTAGAACACCCCAGGGCTCACAAAGCTGCAGCACCCACCCCATGGATGTGGAGGTCCCAGTCCTCGACTGGCATTCTGCCCTGGGCTTCAGATTGGCTTCCAGGCCCCGTATAATGAGAGTCCTACTCCCCAATCCCCAGCCACATCACTGGCTGCCACTTATTGACCACCGCATCTGCTAAGGGACTCTGACTTTGGGGACCCTGCACACCAGCCTGACCCCTAAGATACCCACACCAACCTAGGTGACCTGTGAGTTTGACAAACCCTCTTTGGTGTTATTCACAGAGACCCAGCCCATCCCGGGGCCCAGCTCTGCAGGAGTGGGGGGAGGTCCCCTGCCGGGGCTCCTACCAACCTACTGTTAAGGATCCAGAGAGCCTGGCAGCCCTCCCAGCCCCGGCTTGGACAATTACGCTGCTACAGCGAGTCTCTGAGGAATAAAAGAACTCACGCCTAGGAAAATCTGCCATTTACGACAAAATCCTTGGTCAAACACTAAAAAATCCAAACTGTGTGTCCCCTTAGGTGGTAGCTTAATGAAATGCTATCACTGGTGCTGAAATATCTCAACTGCAGGAAACCTCTGACAATGGCCTAAATGGAAGGAACACTGGAGGCTGAATAGAAACGAGGGTCCTAGTCCCAAGGGAAACCCCGCCACTGTGTGATGTGAGGCAGTCACAACTTTTCTGAGCCTCATTGCTATGACTATAAAACATCAGAGAAGAAGGGACTCCAATTAAGGATTGAAGCGCCCACCATGGACTATCTACACTCAGTGAACATGCAAGCTGAACCAGGTACAGGGCCACTCTTTTTTAAGAGTTTAAAGTCCCAAAAGAGTGTTAAACACATTCACAATAAAATGTAAACAATTGGTGCTTAAAGAAAGGTTCATGAGCACAACTGTCTAAGGGTCTCCAAGGTCATGGCCATCTCTGTGATTGAGAATATGGTGTCCGCATGGCAGGTAGAGGTGATTTCCTCCCTCTGACCTACCAAAGTTTCCATTTCTCCAGATAAATTAAAACAGACCTGGATATTCATTCATTCATTCATATCTCACTCACTCATAAAGTCATAGAATGTCACCATTATTTGAGACACTGAATTTCTCAGGTTCAAATTTGAACATCTAATACTTTCTTCCACTTCCCCCTGTATCTCTGACAGAGAAACAACCACCCAGTCCTTGCAGAGGCTGGAAACACACCGCCTCTCAAAACAATCCTTTCCACGTTCCCACCACTCTAGTCATGGAAACTTCTCCTTCCTGCTGAGCTGACATCTGCATGCCTATGATGTTACTGGGACTAACCAAGGATGGTACAATCCTTCTTCCAAATGACAGCGTTCCAAACATTTGGAGCCTACCCTCATACCATCTTACCTTGTCTTGTCTTCTTTAGGCTAAACTTTCCAAGTCCTTCCTCACTCACTGGGATGTAGCCTCAAGTATTCTCGCAAAGTGTAGGGGCCAAAATCAAAACAATACTCCCTGGAAGCATCCAGCCTTGACCACCACCTTGACCACCAACTACTCCAGGCCCCACAGACTAAGTTTCCAAGTAAATAAAACAGTCAGATCCCTCACAGATATGTGTCTGCTTAGAGGCCAAAGACAAAACCCAGGGATTGAACCAAAGCCCACCAACCGGAAAAGCTTGAGCCACCCGTAGACACACAATGTCCATTAGACCCTTCCCAGGAACCCTCCCAGTGCCCCGTGAGCGATACTGCAGGATCCATGGTGCATGTCAGGCATCGCTGCTGGGGTCCTACTCCAGCTTTATTCCCTTCTTTGGCTGCCACTCCCCTTCTTCCTCCCTTCCCATTCAGGTCCCTCCAGTGCCCTCTGGCTCCTTTGTATTTCTCACATAGCTCCTGGAGGTCACCTCTTGCTCCAACCCCATCTCTTGTGCTGGGGAGCTGTACCTTGACTTCTGGGGAAAAATAAGGCAATGCCCTCTCCCCTTAGCCTCCTCCCCGCCCCATACTACTTCTCTCCCTTTATGGCCAACACCCCCACACACATCCTCCCTACCCCATCCCTCGCCAGGGCTATGCCCGGGGAACCAGACAAAGAACCCAACTCCCCCATGGCCCCAGGTGAGCTGCTGGCTCCCCCACCCAATGACAAGGTTCCAGACCAGGTGGGTATAACTACATCTACTGAACATGCTCACTCTACACAAGGCATCGTGCTAACTGCTTTCCATGGGTCATCTCCTTGAATTCTTAGGTTTCCCCCCCCCGCCCCCCCCCCCAGGAAGGCACAATTAATAACTACTATTATTCTTTGCCTATAAGTGAGGAAATGGAAGCACGGAGACATATGTCACTTGCTCAATGTCTCATAGCTAGTAAGTAGGAGGAGCCAGGATACAGCGCAGCCAGCCTTCCTCGAGAGCCACAGGCTGAAAACCAGATGGTGAGCTCTTCTGGGCAGGGGCTGCACCTCACTCTGCCCCGCCTAGCCCAGGCCCTGGACACAGAGCACTCACAATCCAAGTGTACTGAATTAATCAGCTTGCTATACCTTTTCAAGTGTCCAAGTATACTTTAAAGTATCCAGTGATATTCACCAGACACACATACACATACTCCCCTACCATATATTTATTTTTTATACATTTTAAAATAGTCAACACACACCATTTTAGCTGTGTCATGGGCTAAATCAACTTTTGTTACCTGACCCCAGAACCTAACCCCAATTTGTAACTACGTCTCTAGGACAAAATTCTTTAGACTTCCAAACACCCTACATAAAAATAAATTTAAATATTCCTAAATTGAGTACCCAATTAGCAGATTCCTTCGTTAGGGAGCTGTTTACCTTTGCATGACTAAAAAGTTTGTCCTCCCTTATTTTGCTGCATCTTTGCCTCAGAAAAGATGCTTGATTTTCAGAGGAATGTGTGAATTGGACACTGCACATTTTTCTTTTACAAAGGCTCCATTCTCAATCCAAATTTCTTACAAAATTGATAGTTCTCTGGGAGGCACAGGGTCTTCTTACCCTGATAAATGACTGCCCCAATTCATGAACGCTCGGTTCTCTAACATGGCTGGAATTTTCAGCTGGGTGGGGCAGGGGTTTGCATTTGTTATAGCCTCTCATTTTCCAGATGAGCAAACTGGGGCCTGCAGAGGTTAAGTGGCTTGCCCAAAGTCATACAGTGAAATTTCAGCCCTGGTGGAAACTTGGATGGCCTTAACTCCGACTTAACACCCTCATTAGGCACTATCTTGGCAATGCCCTTCTGAAGGCACATTGTCTCCTCCCTCCCGCACTGCCTGGGAACCCAAGGGCTCCAAGGGAGTCCTGACGCTTATCTGGCCTCAGAAAAACACAGATGAGTCTCTCCTGTTGTTCTGGGCTGCTCATGGTGGCCACCTGCCAAGGGGAAAGGGTGTGAAGAAAAACATCTCACACTTCCCTCTCGGCCCCAAAGATGCATTCCCCATTCCCACTCCCCCAAAGCGCAGGCTCTCATCTACTTGCTTCTAGAAAGCCAGACTACATACAACGAATTGAATCCAAACTCCTCCTGGCTTGGCCTCCAAAACCTTCCTAAATTGACCTCAGCCTACATATTCACCCTGACCTTGCCCAAGTCTTCCATCCAAACCCCACGTCAAACAGACTACTCTTTGTCCTATACATAAGGCTCATTCCCAGTCACAGACCTTTGAACAGTACCCAGAACCCTCCGTGGAAAGCAGCCAAAAAAAAAAAAAAAAAAATTACGTAATACAGTATTTCCCCAAGAATATTCCATAGAACAAAAGTATTGTGGAAGATTCTTTGAAAAAAAAGGTTTGTGGTCTGATCATACACTTCTGAAAAATTGTTTGGTTGAGTCCTTTCTTGGAGAATCACATCCACATTTGGCCCACATGGTAAAGTCTCTGAGAAGTCCACTAATAAGAAAAGCCACTTAACTTTGTCTCAGGAGTTCCCAAATGTATCTCAGATCTACCCTCCCCTTCACCCACCTCTGCTGTCCCTGTGCCAGTCCCAGCTGCCAACATCTCCTTCTTGGACGAGAACCTCCAGGCTGGTCTGCGCCCGTCCCCTCTCCTGTCCTCTCCAGTCCATTCCCCACACTCTGGGGCAGGAGAGAGTATTTGGAATCCCAAATCATATCACGTCATCTCCAGCTTACACGCCTCAGTGGCTTTCCTGCACTCTTCAGCAGAGAGGAAAAGCAAACGGCAAACCTCCTTCACTCAGTCCACATGCCTACATGGTCTACCTACCTGTCCAGCCCCATGTCACACCACACCATCCTTCCAGCTGGCCTTTTTAAGTCCCCTCCCACCACAGGGCCTGTGCACAGCTGCCTGGATGACTCTGCCCCTGCTTCTCCACCACTGCTCACCTCCTCAAGGAAAGGGTCCCGGGCCGCCCAGACAGGGTCAAATCCTTGTCCAAAGCCATGAGCTTAGTCACAGTCGCAATTTTTATTTACTTGTATGATTATGATTGTTTTCTCATATTTTCTCCTACCAGACTGTAAGCTTTTTAGGTGCATGTGTCCATTTTTGCTCACTAGGCTTAACATGACATCTAGCCCCAAATGAATACTCAAGGAAAAAAAAAAGTTGTGTCAATCCATCTAAAGAAGGAACAACCAAAGGGGAAAAAAGACAGTACAACATAGTGCAATATACTCCACAATGGAGACAGGAACCACCTGCTATGTGGGAGAAGAGGTGAAGGAGCCTTAACTCTACCAGGTGACATGGGTATAGCTGCAAAGTGCTTGGTGCCATCATGCACAGAAAGAAAGTCACCGCAGATGGAAGAAAACAGAGCATGCCAAGGGACGGAAGCTGGCAAGAAAGCCGGCTGCTTTCGGGATGACTCTGTTTTACGTCTAGACCATCCCCATCTCCGGTTCCCAAGGGCAGGAAGAAGGGCTTTTACACTCTTCTCTCTAGCTTGAGGCTGAGGGCACCAGGAAGACAGACGCGGGCGCTTACGTGAGCAGGAAACGCGTCCCCAGACAACTGCCTTGCTTCTCCCCGACTGGGACGCAGGAGGCGCCGCCCCGCGCATGCGCATGGGCGCTAACCTGCGTCTCGGCTGCACGCGCGCGCACACACGCTCACTCACCACGGCCTTGACATTAAAGCCTCTTTTTGCAAATTCCGCGGGCCTGCCCCTCTGCCTGGCCCACTCGCACCCTCCATTCCTTTGGAACCACCCCATTTCTGAAAGCTACACCTCTCTTTAACCCCACTCTGTGGTTAGCGTCTGTCCCCAATAATTTATTTACGCCAAAGAAGAAGCCTAGAGTCAAGAGGTTCAGGCCACTCGTGATTCTTGCCTATGGGCTTTTACTTTGCCTGATCATAGCTTAAACATGTGAATGTGTCTTTATGCTTTTTCCCCCATCTGAAACTGGGAGACGCGTGCCAGACGCCCGTCCTAGAGAGTGTTCTAACCAAGAGGAACCGTCCTGCCCCTCGATGGCCACCCCCCCTCCAGCCCCCACTCCAATCTAACCAGGCCTGTTCTTTGTTCTGCAAAACAAACAGCAGGTTCCGCCTGCCAGGGCAGACAAGGTGCACACTCTTGGGAGCAAACAAAGAGGCCCTCTTGCCCGAAGACTTTCTCTCCTGTTGGACTGAGCTGTCACCGGTGCCTTTTGTTTGAAGTCAACAGATGCACCAGGCACCCACAGCGACCTGCCAGAAGATCCCTGGGCCTGCAGCAGCTGGGAATATCACTCCCTGGCCTTCTAATTTCCACGGCCACCGCTACACCACCAAACACAGTAGGATATGGGGCCCCAGAGGCCACAGGGCCTCCTATGCTTGGGGTCTGCTGCTCCCTTCGGATTGCTCGTGTGCTACTTCCACAGAACGTAAGCCCCACTTCCCCCACAAATACAAACACCCTGCTCGCTCAGGGCTGCCGAGCAGAGGCCGAGCCTGACCACCCACCATTCTCTCCTCTCTGACCCTAAGAGCACCCATCTGTTGGTTGCTGCAGCTACCAACAGTGGGGCATCTACCGGCTTGTGTCTCCCCTCACCAAGCTCTGCTACCACCCTCATCTTAACTGATGAGAAAACTGGGGCTCAGACCTATTATAAGCCTCAAATCTCACAGCCAGGATTCAAGCTGAGTCTGATTGACTCCAGAGCACATGCTTTTACCCGCTGTAATATGCAGCCTAACACCCCAACTATCAGCTAAAAGCCACCAACCTCCTTTTGTGGGTCTTGATAATTCCTTTATAAAACAGACTTGGGGCCGGGCGCGGTGGCTCAAGCCTGTTATCCTAGCTCTCTGGGAGGCCGAGGTGGGCGGATCGTTTGAGCTCAGGAGTTCTCGAGACCAGCCTGAGCAAGAGCGAGACCCCATCTCTACTATAAATAGAAAGAAATTAATTGGCCAACTAATATATATAGAAAAAAATTAGCCGGGCATGGTGGCACATGCCTGTAGTCCCAGCTACTTGGGAGGCTGAGGCAGCAGGATTGCTTGAGCCCAGGAGTTTGAGGTTGCTGTGAGGTAGGCTGACGCCAGGGCACTCACTCTAGCCTGGGCAATAAAGTGAGACTCTGTCTCAAAAAAAAAAAAAAACAGACTTGGAACGGAGTCCGAGGCAGTGCTCGACCCCAACAGTAGGTCAAGCACAACTCTCGATCTGTTCAGTAGGCAATTCTGTTGAAATATGAGGATTTTCTTAGAAATGGTCACATTTATTTTCAAGACCCTACAAAGAAGGAAAAAAGGCTGGCTGGGTTTTGTTTTTATTTTTTTTAACATATTTGTTGCCTCTGTAAGCCCATCCAGTTGAGCTTTATAACAATCCTGTGAAGTTTTTCCTGAAAACACACACTTCCCTCCTCTTGTCTTTCACTCATTTATCTTATCTGGGAGTTCAGGAGGCTCCATTCCACAGTCATTCCTGGTTATCAGTTTTGCTTTTTCAAACATTTATCTGGGTTGCTAAGGCATTCTTGGCCTTCTGGAAACATGCTTTCATTTTTCTTGTCAACTAGTTGCTTTATGTGCTTCCAAAGTTACACTTTCATATGAAAATAGATGCCTTCCCAATCCCTCACCCTTTATTTGACATCGGCTGAAGTTACAATGGAACCAGGACACTAATACTTTATTAAAAGTCAATTTGTATCAGGGAAATGGTGCTAGTCATTATCAAAATCATGGCAAACACTTCCCCAGATGATGTGGATTGGTTTAATGCTCTTTCTTGGCAAAACTATTCATCAATACTTTCATATGTAGAACCCCCAAATTGTAGAGTGGCTATACCTTTGTATTTTCCTGGACAGAGTGAGACTCCCTAGGGCTGATATTTACCCACATCCTTCCTTTCTCTCCTTAGAGGTGTTCCTGGGTCAAATGGGCAAAGCAAGGCTGTTTTTGAGAGTCATCACAGGTATGAAACCCGAAATTCAGGTTTTACAAGAAGTTAGATTTTAAAGAAGCCAGCTGGTCGTAAGCATGAGGAATTTTTGACATAGAAGAGAGGCCTTCCCCCGAGTCAGGTTGAAGCAACCTCCAGGTCTGAGAACTAACAGAGGTTTGAGAGTCACCACATCTTATAATTCATGAAGAAGCTGGTAACGAGACCAACCCCAACTGGAAGGCCTGGTGGCAAATGAGCTAACTGAGAAAGCAAGAAGGATACTGATGACATAATGCAAATGAGTCGCTGACAGCTGGTTTCTGAGTTACACATGCAAGCTATTTCAGTGACTTCACGGGAAAAATTTCCTGTGCAAACTACAGGAAACATCCATGGTTTAAGGACCCACAGGGTATGGCCAAGTTACATGAACTGATCCTCTAACCTACAGTAAAGCCCCCAAAAGGATATAAAGAAAAAAATTTTATTTAAAAAGACCTGCCTTCAAGCAGTTTCTAGGAGAGGTGATGACAACCATCTTCACAGTTCCTGTCATACAAGGAACGGGTGACAAATCCCTAAGAAAGGAGCAAAGAGAAAGCTATTGCACGCAGAGAAGGCGAGCTACCTTCTGGCGCTACATTTGCATTACACACCAAGCACATGGAGATATTTAGAGAGATGGCAAACGGGCCAGTGTCTGAGCTCATGCCTAGACGCTCAAGTTTCCAGGGAACACCCTTGGCCAAAATCTGCGGTATGGGATGCCAGGTGAACAGTGCGCACCAGCGCAGGCGGCTGGCGTTCATGCATGAGCAAAAAGCCATAATCCGGTTGTTCTGAGATGGAAAATGTAACACACACCAGTTAGCAATTAGTCTAAAATGAAGAATCAGGACCATTTAGCCCAAAACAGAAAGAACAGAAAGTTCAAGGGATTGGGTCCTTTCCCAAAATAAAACCCATCCATCTTCATGCCTTTTTTTTTTCTTTTCCTATTTCTATTTTTAATGGCCTGATCGTATATGAGTAGTTTATTGTAAGCCGCTCACAAGTGAAGGGTGTTAAATGCTGAATCCAGGTGCAGAGGAGGAAAAAAAAGAACAAAGAGGAAGGGTGGTGGCAGAGGGGGACTCTTTCACAAGCTGGATTTCAACAGAACCGCAGCAGGGACCCAGAGAGAGCACAGAAGAAAGAGAATTCAACCTTTGTGTTTCCATCAGAAATAACAGCTTTTTGGCGACCATTTCCGAACACAGATCCTTCTCAACCTCTTCTCACTCACACGCTATCCAGTTACAAATATGCATTTCATGGCTACGCCTTGAAAACAATAAGTCACTAGATGAGCCTATAAATGTAAAATTTTTAAATGGCAAGAGCACAGGCATATAAAAATGGTGGTCTTCAGAGCCTATATTCCCTGCCTTGGAGACTTATGTTTTTATGTGATTTTTCAGGTTTATATTGCCAGTTTGTGTTCTCCCACACCTCTGAGTGATTTTTGTTCATCTCATTCTTCTAAGTGCTGTGGGTTGCAATAGTGGCAGACAACTTCCTGCCTTGCCCATACATATTTAGGAGAGAATCCTGGGTCTCTTGGGGATCCAGACCTTGTCTCATTTATCTTCTGAGCTACAGTGCCTGGACTAGAGTCATGTATACAACAGGAGCTCAATAGATATTTACTATCTGTTGAATAGCTATGAGTGTGGAAAGCTATCAAGTACCTACTATTATAACCACAGCAGATAGAAATAACAGTATAGAATTTGAGAAAATGCAATCTCACTGAAGCCGTTAAATGGTAGTTCAGAGGTTGCTAAAATTCGGGAGCATGTGTACTTATGCACATCTGTGCTCCTGCCAGGACATGGAGCTTTTGGTTACCCCAAAGTCCTACTAAAGCCATGGGCCTGCCATCTACACTCCATCCCTAAAAATGAAAGAAATAAGAGAGATCATGTACCTCTTTTCAGTTTAACCACGTTGGTTTTAATTCATTGTTTCTGCCCATTGAGATCATTTTGAATCTTGGGTCTGCCATTCCAGGCTCTCTCTGCCTGCTGCAGGTCACCTACAGACAGGATAAGTATGCGTTCTGCGTCTTTACGTCATGAAAAACAAGTTAACAGAGCAGGACCAAGAGTCCTGGCACCTGTCACCGTTCTGAGTATCTCTGTGACTCCAATCTCCTCACCTCGTAACCCCAGCACGAGGAAGCAAGCATGATTTGGGTGATTTGCAACGAGGTTTTGCTGACTTCTAGGGATCATCTCTCTTCCTTCAGCTCTTACTTGAACTTCATTGTTCTCAAAAGAAGGACGAGACGATCGATATGATTGCGATTTATCACCATTAACTTCACTGCCAATGGGAAATCATGAACTCATTATTAAACACATTAATTCTGGTCTAATATATCTATTCCCCCTGCCGTGTTCACTCCTGACATCAAACCAGACCTCGGAATCACAGATGCTCATAGTCACGAATGGCTGCTTACACCATGTGCTGAAGGACGGCTGTGACCTCACAGCTCACAATAAGGAAGTAAAATTTGGAAATACAGTTGTTCGAGACTGTGACACAACTGACTTGTTTCTCCCCCAGTGACACATGAGCCTGAGGCATGTACAATGACAGTGGCACGTCACTGGACCTCAGCATCGACCTCCTCTCTCTGCTCCTGGGGTCCCCATACCTGCAACTAGGAGAGAAACTTGGGCATAACTTCCAAAACTATATGTCAAGAAAAGCTTTACTTCCCCTGAGGAAATGTCTTGGTTTTTTTCTTATGGACAAGAAAAATCCTGACGTTGATCATGTTTCCTTTTTCACTTTGATTGCCGGAAGTCTCGGAACCACATGTCTAATGCAGGACCACTGGACTATATGACTGGGCTCTATTTTGCCCCCCCCACGATCCCCAAAATTTATTCTATTTAAATTTATGTCTTACATGATCTTTTGTAAATATATATATTTTATTATATGTGCTTTTTGTGAGTGCTGTCAGATTCAACCTGTGGAAAATGTCAAGGTATAAATGAAGTTGCAAAGCTATTGCTCACAGAAAATTCCCCTCCAAAGGAGAACCCAGCACCCCTCAATCTTTGCCCTGTGCAAGAGGGTGGGATGGGAGTGTAACTCTGAAATGTGTGTGATGCCTCTGAGGAAGCATAACTGAGGAAGTTAGGTCCGCCTCAGTTTTTGAACCTCAATTTCTGGGGCCACTGAGTGGATGAGACCCTCTAGCCTTCTCCCATTAGAGGTCCTGCCTTACTGCCAAGGGTCCCAGGGCAGCCTTCATCAGTGTGACAAACCTAAGGCTTTAACTGGTAAATCAAGTGTACCCCTCCAGGCCAGGCAAGGTGGCTCATGCCTGTAATCCTAGCACTCTGGGATTCTGAGACAGGAGAATTGCTTGGGGTCGGGAGTTCAAGACCAGCCTGAACAACAGTGAGACCCCATTTCTATTTTTTTTTTTTTTTAAGACAGAGTCTCACTTTGTTGCCTAGGCTGGAGTGAGTGCCATGGCGTCAGCCTAGCTCACAGCAACCTCAAACTCCTGGGCTCAAGCAATCCTACTGCCTCAGCCTCCCGAGTAGCTGGGACTACAGGCATGCGCCACCATGCCCAGCAATTTTTTCTATATATATTAGTTGGCCAATTAATTTCTATTTATATTGATTGTGATGAAAACAATTAAAAAAAAAAAAAAAAAAAAAAAAAAAAAAAGAATTTCTATTTATAGGCTGGGTGTGGTGGCTCACGCCTGTAATCCTAGCACTCTGGGAGGCCGAGGTGGGTGGATTGCTCTAGGTCAGGAGTTCGAAACCAGCCTGAACAAGAGCAAGACCCCATCTCTACTATAAATAGAAAGAAATTAATTGGCCAACTAAAATATATATATATAGAAACAATTAGTCGGGCATGGTGGCACATGCCTGTAGTCCCAGCTACTCAGGAGGCTGAGGCAGGAGGATCACTTGAGCCCAGGAGATTGACATTGCTGTGAGCTAGGCTGACGCCATGGCACTCACTCTACCCTGGGCAACAAAGTGAGACTCTGTCTCAAAAAAAAAATTTCTATTTATAGTAGAGACAGGGTCTCGCTCTTGCTCAGGCTGGTTTTGAACTCCTGACCTCGAGCAATCCGCACCCCATTTCTATTTATTTAAAAAAAAAAGTATACTCCTCCAGATTAATCATACCAACTGAGGCTGTCAAAGAGTAAAGACCTTAAATGAACAAATAAAGTCCCTAACTTTATACCTGGAAGTAAAGTTGGTGGGGAGTGAAGCTGGTAGAGGAGTGGAGTTGGTCCCACCTATACCATTTGAATCCCACTTGGAATAAACATATTTTTCGAGCACTTTTCTGACATAATCTCATTGAACTTCATGCTGCTCTCTAAAGTAGACAGAGGAGGCATTTCTTTCTCTTACTGCACCATGGGCATCACTATTCCTTTACTATGCTGCCTCCTAGCTACGTGAGCATCTGTGAGCAGCAGGACCATAACAGCAAAAGGTGGTACGTGTGGTACTTTTATGAAATACACGTTCTTGTGCTCATTCCTTCACTGCATCAGCTAACAAACATGTGAGTCCCTCCCTGAGCCAGAGGCTGTGCATAAAGAGGAATGAAGAGCTTACAGTCCTGCGGGGCAGATAAGAGAGTAAGTTAAGTGCCACACAAGTGATACAACAGAGGTGCAAGCGGTGCAGGGGAGAAAACAGTGGCGCCAGGGCAGGAGGTTGCTCGGGGCTAACTTTGCAGAAGAGGAACTGAATTAGGTGTTAGGATTATTTCACCAGGTAGGTTTTTTTTTTTTAACTGTCATTTATTTTTAGAATGGTTTTAGATTACAGAAAAATCGCTAATACACAATTCCCATATATCCCACACTCAGCTTCCCCTATGACTGCATCTTACGTGAATATGGCACATTTGTCATGATTAAGGAACTAATACTGATACATTATCATTAACTAGAGCTCATACTTTATTCAGCTCTCCTTAGTTTTTTTTTTTTTTTTTTACCTAATGTTCTTTATCTGTTCCTGATCCAGGATGTCCTGACTCGGGATACCACATTACACGTGGTCATCATACCTCCTCAGGCTCCCCTTGGCTGTGACAGTTCCTCAGACTTTCCCTGGTTTTGTGACCTTAACAGTTTGAGGAGTACTCGGTCAGCTATTTTGTAGAATGTCCCTCAATTGGGATTTGTCTGACATTTTTCTCATGATTAGACTGGGGTCATGGGCTTGGGGAAGAAAGACCCCAGAGGTGAAGTGCTATTTTATCCTATCATGTCAAAAGCATATACTATCAGTGTGATTGATCACTGTTGACATTGAGCTTGATCACCCAGCTGAGGTACTGTTTGTCAGGTTTCAAAGTGACCAAAAAACAAAACAAAACAAAACAAAACACAATTGCTCTATTTCCCCTCGTTCCATACTGTATCCTCTGGAAGAAAGTCCCTTAAAGAGTAGAGAGTTAACCTCTACCTACTTGAGGGCAACAGACTTAAATAGTTTGTAACTCTTCTGGAAGGGAGATGTTTCTATTTTTCCCCATTTATATATTTATTCAATTACTTGTTACATCAGTGTGCACCCATGGGTATTTATTTTATTTCTGGGTTCTAATTCAATACTGCTCTATTATGTCTCCCAGACTGTTCCACCTTTGGTCACTGGGAGCTTCTGCCTTCTACGTCCTGTGTCCTTTCACCAGACCTGTGTGTTTCTCTAGAGCATTTCCTCACTTTCTGGCACTACTAGGTAAGTTTTTGTAATGTGGATTCTAAACATCAAAGCCTGACCACGTTGACAACATCTTCAAATACACCAACATCATGGAACTTTAATGTCAAGAGAGGAGGCCCCAAAGGTCGTAAATCCAGCTCCCTCACTTGACAAGGTTGAAGCAGTGTGTCTGACGCACAGCTTTTTAATAACAGAGCCAACATGAGAACCCCTGTTTTTTGTTGCTTAAGTTCATTTCCTTTTTTTTTCACTGTTTCATGTATCCAGTGTTGTCCATGTATGAAAGTCCAGCCTGCAAAAGAGAAACAGTGCCCACCACTGAATCTCTCTAGGTGACCAGGTTGCCATCAGTGAGGCTGCAGGCACAGCAGGGTTGAAAACATGCTTACATTATCTTTAGACATCCGAGGGTAATGGCACTCTTTTTAACTTCTAGTAACTTCAAATTTTCCTCACTATCTCTCTAATTTTTCTCAAACACCCTCACCCACCTAGGATGGCAGTAATCCCAACTTGAACTTAGTAATTACTGGGTTTCCCCGAAAATAAGACAGGGTCTTATATTTATTTTTCCTCAAAAAGATATCCTAGGGCTTATTTTCAGGAGATTTGTTATTTTTTTAAGTACGGTACAACAATCTACATTTATTCAAATATAGTTAAGTCATCTTCTCCTGGAACATCATCATAACTCTCCAAACCCCGAATTCCACCCTGAATTTCTTATGACTCTATTTCCTTTAGAACCATTGGCCCCAATCTCTCATGTCGAGCAATAGAGCTCTCATTGGGCAGATGAGAAGGGCTGCTTGTCTTCTTTACCGCTCAGTGACGAAATGCATGCGTTGTGCAGATACACTGCGTAGCCACGCCCATCACTAGATCTTATTTTCGGGGGAGGGCTTATATTGCCCAAATGCTTAAAAACCCTGCTAGGGCTTATTTTATGGGTAGGTCTTATTTTGGGGGAAACACAGTAGCAGTATCTTGGTTTCTTCTCTTTTGGGTAAATGCTCTGATACCCTAACATCCAGGCCTCAGCACTAAACCTAAAGTCTGGGGAACAACTTGGATGGTGAGGGGGCTGGGAAACATACTTTAAGAGAAAAAGAATAGTACTAAGACAATTAAATGAAGCAAGAACAGTTTCTTCAGCAAGTAGTAATGGGACAACTGATATCCACATGCAGAAGAATAAAATGAACCCCGATACTTCACACTGTATTAAAAACTTATCTCAAAATGAATCATAGTCTTAAATATAAGGGCTAAAACTATTCAATTCTTAGAAGTGTAAATCCAGGCTGGGCGAGGTGGCTCACGCCTGTAATCCTAGCACTCCGGGAGGTCAAGGTGAGAGGATCACCTGAGGTCAGGAGTTCGAGACCAGCCTGAGCAAGAGTGAGACACCCCCCCCCACCTCCCCACCCCACGTCTCTACTAAAATAGAAAAAAATTAGCCGGGCATGGTGGTATGGGCCTGTAGTCCTAGCTACTCAGGAGGCTGAGGCAGAAGGACGGCTTGAGCCCAGGAGTTCGAGGTTGCTGTGAGCTGGGCTGACGCCATAGCACTCTAGCTGGGCAACAGAGTGAGACTCCGTCTCAAAAAAAAAAAAAGTGTAAATCTTCATGACCTTAGATGAGGCAATGGCTTCTTAGATATGACACAAGTAACAAAAGAAAAAATAGATAAACTGAACCTTATGAAAATCTTTGTGCCTCAAAGGACAGCAACAAGAAAGCTAAAAGACAACCCAAAGAATGGGAGAAAAAGTTTGCAAATTAAATATGTGATAAGAGACTTGTATCTAGAACATATAAAGAACTATTAAAAGGCCAGGCGCGGTGGCTCACGCCTGTAATCCTAGCTCTCTGGGAGGCCTAGGCAGGTGGATCCTTTGAGTTCAGGAGTTCGAAACCAACCTGAGCAAGAGCGAGACCCTGTCTCTACTATAAATAGAAAGAAATTAATTGGCCAACTAATACACATAGAAAAAATTAGCCAGGCATGGTGGCGCATGCCTGTAGTCCCAGCTACTCGGGAGGCTGAGGCAGCAGGATTGCTTGAGCCCAGGAGTTTGAGGTTGCTGTGAGCTAGGCTGACACCATGGCACTCACTCTAGCCTAGGCAACAAAGTGAGACTCTGTCTCCAAAAAAAAAAAGAACTATTAAAACTCAGTAATAAAAAGACAACCCAATTTAAAAATGCACAAAGGATCTGAAAATACAGCTCTCCAAAGAAGACATACAAATGGCCAATAAGCACATGAAAAGATACTATTATTACCCATCAGGGAAGTGCAAATCAAAACCACAATGAAATGCCACTTCACATCCATTATGATGGCTATCATAAAAAAGACAGATAATAACAAGTGTTGCCCAGGATGTGGACAAATTAGAACCCTCGTACATTAGTGGTGGGAACGTGAAATAGTGCTATCACTTTGGAAAATCGTTTGGCAGTTCCTCTAACAGTTAAACCATATGACCTAGTGATTCTACTCGTGGGTATATACCCCAAAGAAATGAAAACATCTGTTCATGCAAAACCTTATCACTCTGTATAGTCTGAAACTATACTCAGAGACTGTAGAATATTGAAGAATCTTTTTGAGAAAGGTTATCTAAAGCTCTTTTGCTTCCCACTTAGCATGACTGACAGCATTTGAACTTGAATAGCAACTCTGTTTCATAGACCTGCATATTATGAGACGTAAAAAAGCCAGTGAAGGCAAGATTCTCAATAACAGCACTATCTACAATGCTAGCAACTAACCCCAACTCTAATCACCCATATAAATAACTGCATCAACATGGGCCTTTTTAAAATATAAAATAACCTGAGCAGAAACAATATCTGCGTAGGTTCATTTGGTAACAACCGATAATGCTTATATTATTACCAATATCGAGAATGCCAACCCTTAAAAATTCCTGAAAATGCTTATGAGAAAAACACGTATTCTAATCCCGTATATCAGTTTGGGCCAAATGTTCTCACCAACTATCATTCTTGCCCAGAAAAACAAAAATAAACCAACCTTCCTCTTTAATAACTTTTTTCTTTTGTTGGCTCTGTACACCTGGAAATAAGTAATGTTGACTCAAAGTAAAATAAGCTAAGAAGGTGGAAGAAGCTCAAGAAGAGAAAGAAAAAGTTGCTTTGGAACCTACTTACCCTCTTGGAAGAATTCATCTCCCAAGAAGCATTCCTATTCTTTATAATAAATTTGAATTTGCAAATACTCTCTACCCACCCCCACCAAAATACACACGTATAACACAATATCTAATCTTAGTCTTTCTACCAGCTGTGCAATTAGAGTGAGTGTGATTGTGCTCGTATAAAGGCATTTTAAACCTGTCCACTAAAAAAGCTTTCCTCTACTACAAGCTTAGCTTGCATCAGGAAACAGTTGAACTGGGCTGGGAAAACTAGCACCAAATAAGTGAATTAGGCTGGGCGTGGTGGCTCCCGCCTGAATCCTAGCACTCTGGGAGGCTGAGGCAGGCGGATGGCTCGAGGTCAGGAGTTCGAAACCAGCCTGAGCAAGAGTGAGACCACGTCTCTACTATAAAAATAGAAAGAAATTAATTGGCCAACTAATGTATATAGAAAAAATTAGCGGGGTATGGTGGCGCATGCCTGTAGTCCCAGCTACTCAGGAGGCTGAGGCAGCAGGATTGCTTGAACCCAGGAGTTTGAAGTTGCTGTGAGCTAGACTGATGCCACGGCACTCACTCTAGCCTGGGCAACAAAGCGAGACTCTGTCTCAAAAAAAAAAAAAAGAAGAAGAAGAAGAAGTGAATTATCTCCACAGTACCTCAAGCATGACTGGTAGGGCCGGGTGTACAATTACTGTGACTTCTATAAGAAGTGCTAGAACCCATTCTCCTAGTGGGAAAATAAAACTAGCACAGCCTCTTCCTTAGGATTACTTAACAACTGCAAGCGCCCTTTGGGGCAACCAAAATTTGTGGCTACAGGCCAGCCTCTGTCTTGTGCCAGAGAGGCCCAACTTGGATGTCCCATAGACCCCTCACACTCTACACAGTCAGATTCAATGTGAATAAAACAGAAGTCCTTGTCCCACGGACTACTCCAAGACATGGACCTCCTCTGGTCCTTCTCACTGCCTCTAGAACTCACCCAGTCACTTAGTGTCAAAGCTGAAGGTCACTGTTGACCATTCGCCCTCCCTCCAGTCATATGATGGCTGTGAGCAGGGAATCCAGTTAAAAGGCGAAGATGTTGGGAATGAGATGGAGGAAGAGTGCACAGACTTACCTGGGTGACAGAATCAACCAGACTTGGTGACAATTCTTGCAGAAGAGCCCAGTGTCTGTCTTGCTTTCCAGCTCTGTTTCTCTCTTCCTCACTGTGACTTACTTGCCTCCCTCCTCTTCCTTGCCCTCCACTACCTTCCCCCCGACCCTTTGCAAAGACAGCATTCCCATTTTCCATAAAAAGAAACAAAGTCATAGGCGCCCCTAAAGTTTGCTTTACATTTTTACGACAGGTTAAACCTAACACGGGAGAGGTGGGGAAGCTTGACCTGGGCCAAATTCCTCGGCGGCATCTATATCAGCTGAGCCCTGTGAGAGATGAGGTTTCCGGCTTCAACACAGTTGAGCCTAACCCTGCCCTGGAGCACCAGGAAGGTAGCTGATTCACCAAGGTCACTACCTCTGCTGTCTGAGTCAGCCTGGGCCCTGGTCCTGACTCACCCTCACTTCTGATTCCACTCCCCTGACTCAGCTGCTCACGAATTCCCGCATTTCTGGCCCTTGACTGGTTTGCTGACTTAGCTTGACAGACTCTGATTTCTCTAGAAGGCATGAATGCTAGACTACAAGGAGAGCTTAGGGGCAGGTGGCTAACGTCCTCTTAAATCGTTGTCCAATGGGCTGTGCTCCTGCCATTACAGAGTATGGGGTTAGTCTACATATGTTTACTTAAAAAGACCCTCCAAATATATTGTGAGAGAGGAGAAATATGTGTTGTCAAAAAAGTATGATCCAAAATACATATTTTTTCTACCTTATACTCTTATGCATTATTCAATTTAATTTAAAACAAGCTTTTTCTATCATTTATTTTTACTAAAGCAACTACAAAACAGAATAATTCTACAAGGTTACAATTTCAATGGAATGGCAAATAATATGATCTTTCACATATCCTCTACCACTAAATTTTAACATGCAAACAGAACTGGATTTGTAAATCACCAAAAAGGATGTATTCCCATTTTTATATTATATAACTAAGGCTGGGAGTGGTTAAAGGTGACTTATTCGACTATTAACAATATTTCTATTGCCAAAGGTGAAAAAAAAATAACCTTTTTTATCCCTGAGGTGGATCTTAACTGTTTTTAAAGTCCCTTTCTAGCACAATACACAATATTTTCAAGGTCCCAGGGAATATATACCAAGATAAACCTTATCCTGAGCCATAAAACAAAGCTCAGCAAATATAAAAGAAATCATACAGAGTGGTTCTCTGACCAAAATGGAATAAAACTAGAAATCAACAAAAGAAAGATACCAGGAAAATACCCAAACACTTAGAAATTTTAAAAACATCCTTCTAAATAATCTATGGGTCTAAGCCTGAAGGAAAAATTTTTTAAAACATATTAACTTGAATGAAAATTGTAATAAAATTTATAATACTAAATGTTTATTTTAGGGGGGAAAAAAGTCTGAGTTCAATAATCTAAGCTCCCACCTCAAGAACCTGGAAAAGGAAGAGCAATATAAACCCGAAGCAAGCAGAAGGAAGGAAATAATAAAGAGAAGAGCAAAAATCAATGAAATTGAAAAGAAAAACAACAGGAAAAAAAAAAAAAATCAATGAAACAAAAAGCTGATTCTTTTAAAAGGTTAATAAGATTGACAAACCCCTGGCAAGACTGACAAAGGAAAAAAAAGATAAATTTCAAATTACCAATATCAGGAATGAAAAAAGATATATCACTACAGACCCTGCAGATATCAAAAGGATAATAAGGCAATACTACAAACAACTCTACACACATAAATTTGACAACATAGATAAAAATGGACCACTATCTCAGAAAGCACAAACTACCACAACTTATGCAACATGAAACAGATAATCTGAATAGTCCCATAACTAAAGAAATTGAATTCGTATTTTGAAACTCCCAAAAAAGAAATTTCCAGGTCTAAATGGCTTCACTAGAGAATCCTACCAAACACTTAAAAAAAAAAACCAGAAAATAGGAAGAAATAATTCTCAATCCATTTAATGATCTCATTATTACCCTGATGCCAAAACCAGATAGACAGTACCCTCCCAAAAATAAGAAAAAAGAAAAGAAAAAATAACTACAGACCACTATCTCTTATGAATATAGACACAAAAATGTTTAACAAAATATTAGATAGTAGAATTTAGCAATATTTAAAAGAATTGCACAGTATGATCAAGTGAAATTTATCCCAGGGATGCTAGGCTAGCTCGATATTTAAAAACTATGAGGAAAACTGAGGCTGACTGGGCAATTGGTCAATCAATCAAGGGGGTGGGGGTGGATCACATGATTACATCAACAGATGCACAGACAGCCCTTGGCAAAACTCAAAATCCATTCATAATTTAAAAAACAAACAACAACAACAAAAAACCCTCTCCAAAAAACTATGAGTAGAGGGGAACATCCTCAACTTGATTAACAGCATCTACAAAAGATCTACAACTAACATTATACTTGGTGGTAAGAGACTGAATGCTTTCCGCCTAAGATTGGGAATAAAGCAAAGGTGTTTGTTGTCACCACTCTGATTCAACATAGTATTGGAAGTTCCAGCCCACAAAATAAGGCAGGAAAAAGTAGCAAAAGGCATACAGATCAGAAAGGAAGAAATAAAACTATCCCTATGTGCATATAACATGATTGTTTATTTACAAAATCCCAAGGAATCTCCCAAAAACAAAAAAATAAAAACTAATAAGTAACTTCAACAAGGTAAATAAATAAAGGTCCTGATACAAAATAAACATAAAAATACCATACATTTGTATCTCTGCACACTAGTAATGAATACGAGGATACTGAAATTTAGAAGTTTAATAACAATTACAATCACTCAAAAAAAATTAAACAGATATAAATCTAAAATAACATAGGGCTTGTATGGTTAAAAATACAAAGTCAAATGATGAAAGAAGTGAAATAATGCCTAGCAGACCTAAGTAAATGGAGAGACATACAATGTTCATGGATAGGAAGACAACATAGTAAAGATGTCGATTGCCAAACATTTATATAAAAAGGTAAAGTAACTAGAATAGCTAAAACAATTTTGAAGAATAAATGAGTAGGAACCAGTATACCAGATTTCAAGAGATTATATGCCCACAGTAATCAAGACTATGTGATATTGGCAAAGGGACAGAAACACAGGTCAATGAAATAGGATGGAGAACCAAGAAACAGATCAACATAAATATGACCAACTCTTTTTTGTTTTGAGACAGAATATTGCTGTCACCTCAGGTGGCGTGCAGTGGCATCATCGTAGTTCACTGCAACCTCAAACTCCTGGTTCAAGCGATCTTTCTGCCTCAGCCTCCCGACTACAAGCATATACCATGATGCCCAGCTGATTTTTCTATTTTTAGTAGAGACAGGGCCTTGCTCTTGCTCAGGCTGGTCTTGAACTCCTGAGCTCAAGCAATCCTCCCACCTCAGCCTCCCAGATGCCCAACTCATTTTTGACAAAGGTTCAAAAGCAATTCAACATAGGAAGAATAGCCATTTCACTAAATGGTGCTGGAACAATTGGATGTCCACAGGCAAAATAACTGAACCTTGACCTAAACTTCCACCTTATACAAAATTTAACTCAAAATGGATCATGAACTTAAATGTAAAATTAAAAAAACCTTAAGAAAAAAAAACATAGGAGAAAAATCTCAGAGATCTAAAGTAGGCAAAGAGTTCTTAGACTTTACACCAAAAGTACACAATCCATAGGAGGAAAAAGTTAGACTTTATCAAAGTTAAAGACTTTTGCTCTTCAAAAGACCCTGTTTAAAGGATAAAAAGACAAACTACAGACTAGGAGAATAGATTTACAAACCACATATTTGACAAAGTTCTCATATCTAGAATATATAAAGAATATTCAAAACTCGACAGTGAAAAAAAACCCAAACAATCCAATTAGAAAATGAGCAAAAGACCTCTGACTTCAGGGGGTAGGGGGGCAAGGGCAATATATATAACCTTGACATTTGTACCCCTATAATATGCTGAAATAAAAAAGAAAAGAAAATTAGCAAAAGAGATGAATAAATATTTCACCGAAGAAGATACACATGACAAAGATGACAAATGAGCACAAGAAAAGATATTCAGCATTATTAACCATTAGGAAACTGTGTATTAAAGCCACAATAATATATCACTGAAGGCCGGGCGCAGTGGCTCAAGCCTGTAATCCTAGCTCTCTGGGAGGCCGAGGTGGGCGGATCGTTTGAGCTCAGGAGTTCGAGACCAGCCTGAGCAAGAGCGAGACCCCATCTCTACTATAAATAGAAACAAATTAATTGGCCAACTAATATATATAGAAAAAATTAGCCGGGCATGGTGGCACATGCCTGTAGTCCCAGCTACTTGGGAGGCTGAGGCAGCAGGATTGCTTG
>VSMD01061810.1:0-67132 GCA_008750895.1 Mirza zaza | reverse complement strand
TCTGTGTTTTCCTGCCTCAGGGCCTTTGCACAGGCTATTCCCTCTGCCTGATCAGCTCTCACCGTCTCCCTTCCTCTTCACCTGGTTAACTCTTGCTCAGCCATCACACCTCAGCCTAAAACACAGGGTCATCGGGTTCAATGCATCCTGCATGCCACCTTCCGTGCGGAAACACCTTCCTTTGATTACACGTTCAGAGACTGTCTCCCTGCTAGGCTCTGAGCTCCATGCACGTGAGAATCTGTCTACCCTTCTGCAACCCAGTGGAGGCCTGGTGAAGGAGTCAGTGAAATGTGCCCATCTGCCCTGCGAGAGCCTACGGCTCCCCGGCACCCAGCAGGGAGGGTAGCTCTTAAAGGTGTCAAATCCGGCCCTCCCAGGAGCTGCAGGAGGGCCCCTCTATTCCTGCTCCCCTCCCTGCTGGGGGGTTGGAAACACTTGGCAAGGGCCAAGTGGGGCCTGCTGGACGTGGCCCTGTGCTGCCCCCTGGCGTCCACTTCTAAGACAACAGCCCCCGACACGTGTCCCGCTCAATGGAGGAAGCTGGGCCCCTCCCCTGCCGTGGTCTCCCTCTTTGCTGACAGCAGCCCTGCGGGACAGGGGTGATCTCCCCTGTTTTACGAGTGAAGAAAGCTCACTTTGTTTCATTTGTTGGGAAATAATGAGTTTGCCGGCACTCTGCTGGGAGCTAGTGCTTCATGGACGGACAGCACTAACATCCTTCCCCCACGGAGCTCACGTTCAGGGCTGCGACAGGGAGGGCAGACAGTGAACAAGTGAACAGACTCTGTGTGTGTGCATGTGTGTGTGCACATGTGTGCATGCATGTGCATGCGTGTGCATGTGTGTATGTGTGCATGCGTGTATGTGCGCATGCATTGCGCGCATGTGCGTGCACGTGTGTGCATGTATGTGTATGCGTTTGTGCATGTATGTTTATGTGTGTGCGTGTGCATGTGTGCATGTGTGCATGCATTGTGTGCACGTACGTGCATGTGTGTGCATGTATGTGTATGCGTTTGTGCATGTATGTTTATGTGTGTGCGTGTGCATGTGTGTGTGTGCGTGTGGACAAGCACACTTGAGATGCTCAGGGGACAGTGGCTGGGGATTTGGTGACCCAGACGTTAGCTGACTTGTCCAAGCTCACAGAGTAGGTTTGAACCTGGCGATAATAATCATAGCTGATAACTGTATAAACCCTACACTTGTGCCAGGTGCTGCCAAACTCAGCGTTTTTACATGTGTTAACTTGCTTTCTCCTCACAACGCTATTGTCACCCCAGTTCGCAGAAGGGGAAACAGAGCACAGAGGGGGTAGATAACTCACCCAAGGTCACGCAGCTACTCCATGGCAGAGCCGGGACTTGAACCCAGGCAGTTTGGCTCCAGAGCCTGTCTTTTTAACACTGTGAGACAAAATCTAGGAGTTTTGACATCCTGGGCTTCGGGGAGGGTGGCCACAAACCCAGTGCCCATCTCTCCTCCCAGCCCAGCCAAGAAGGCCCAGCAGAGCCCATCCTGGGCAGTCCCCTGTCCCCAGACTGCCCAAGATGACTGAGTAGCCTCCTGTCCCCTGAGTTGGAAAGACTGGGGAGGACAGGGTGGCTTGGATGGCCCTGCCATCCGGCATCCTGAGGGGCTGGCTGTGGGGGCAGAACCAGCCCCGCTGGGCTGTGAGGAGGGGCTCAGAGGTCAGGGCGGGCATCTGGGAGGAGGTGAGGGGTAAGGTGGGCCCAGAGGGTTGAGCAGAATTCAGATGTTCAATTCGGCAGGAAGAGCAGAAGCAGAGGGAAGAATAGGGCTGCACAGGGACCGCCAGCCTCAGGGCTGGTCTGCCAGGCAGGGGGGCTGCTCCGCCTGCGGGCGGGTGGGGGCCCTTGGTAAGCGGGATGGGCCAGATCCAGGCTTTGGAGGAGCCTCTGGCTGCAGACAGGGAGACAGATCGGGCTGGGGGGACCTGACAGAGCAGGTGGGGGCTGTTGCAGGTGTCCAGGTGAGAGGGGAGGGGTGGGGGACAGAGATGAAGATGGGCTTTGGAATCACGCGCCCCCGTTCCCCCATTCCCTCCACCCCAGCCCAGCCCTGCCTCAGGAGTGCCTGGGCCACCCCCCTGCATGACCGCCTGCCTGGAGCCTCCTTTCCTTCCTGTCTCTGCTCCAAGCCCACCGAACACGGAGGTCTTCCCTGACCACCCACAATAAAATAGCAACACCCTCCGCTCTCCCTGCCTCAGGTTTCTCCCCGACAGCCACCACCTTCTCCACTGTAGCCACCTCCCTGCGCTTGGCTTAGTGCACAAGGGGGTTAGCGCACAAGGGCCTTCCAGGCACGGTGGTTGCTGGCTGTGGCCAGCTGCTTGTCCAAGTCCTGCATGACCCTTGGTGGATCCCAGTATCCTTTGTCCTGGCTTCCTTGGCTCTCACGACAGACCCTTAGAGGGCAGGATGAGGGAGACTGGAGAGTCAACACACACACATATATGCGTGCACACACACATATATACACATGCCCATACATACACAAACATATGCACATACATGTACAAAATACACATGCCCACATAATACACATGCACATGTGTGCACACACAATACACACAGATGTGCATACGTAACAAGCATGCACATGCACATGCATAAACACACACATACCCACACATATATGCACACACATGCACTTCTGACACCTTGACGCTGACCTCTGCCCCTCACTGGGGTGGTGACCACGTTGCCCCAGGATCTGGCACAGAGATTGACCGCTCTCTATGGCCAGGGCTCTGAGTGCCTGTGGACGCAGGGACTGAGTGGCGGTACCACCGGTCCTCTGCTGCCACCTTGTGGCCATTTCCCACATGGTACCAGTCGGCCGCGGAGGCCTTTCCCTAGTTCTAGTCCCAGCTAAGCCCCCAGGCTGGATCCGCCAGGCTCCTGGGGAACTCTAGCCGGCTCCCAGCCTTGCCACGCCCTGGAACAAGTCAACAGTTTTGCCAGGTGCTGTGGGTGACTAGTGGGACCTGGAGCAGGGTGACAGGCCCTGTTAATCCTCTCCCTCCTGCTCTGCTGTACCCCCACCTCCTGGGAGCACCCCGCGCACCCCCACTGCGAGCTCCTCAGGGGCACAGCCCTGACTGCTCAGCTCATCACACGGCCTCTCATACAGACAGGGCTCAATGAATGTGGGATGGGAAAAGGGAGGGGGGAAGGGGAGAGGCAGGAGGGAGGGGGAGGGGAAGGAGGGGGAAAGGAGGAGGGGAAGGCGGAGGGGAAGGAGGGAGGGAGGGAGGGCTTGTTCACTGGACTTTCCCAGTTTTAGCTCTGAAAGTCCCATGTCCCAGGAAACCCTCGGACCTGAGCAATGTTCCCCATTGGTCATCCTGCTGTAGGGTGGGCTTACAGGGAAGTGGAGGGGGAGGGGAGCATTTAAAGAATTAAATAAAACAAAAGGTGGAGGGGGCTTGCCTGGACTACAGGTGACAGTGTGCTGGAATGGGAATAAAGGAACGCCACTGTTTGTATCTGAGGTTGACAGTGGGCAGCAGGCAGGCCACAGCAGCCACGTGGTCTTGCCACGCTGGGGTGGGGCAAAGCCTGCTGAAGAGGTGGAGGCAGAAAGACTCTTGGGCCATCACCCAGCTTCACTCCCGAGGCTCCTCTCCTCTTAAATAAACGCAGGAGCGTCTAAGACCCTCGTAGGTGGGTGGGTCTTGAACTTGATAAGGCATAAAACCTGGGGGTGGGTGGAGGATTGTTTAAAATGTAGATTTCTAGGCAGGCCCACCTGAGGTTCTGACGCTGTGTGTTTCAGGCTGGGGCTCCGGAGTCCGGGGGATTCTCCTGCAGGGAGTTAAAGAAGAAATGATTAAGTGGCACTTGTTACAGCATGGTAAGGGAGACTTTACTCAGGACCCTCGAGATGGGTACAGGGACCACTGCAATGGGGCCTTGCAGTGCGGGAGAGAGCAGGTGTGGGCAGGTGGGAATTTGCAGCCAAGGAGCAGGGTGGGAGGTAGTGGATGGAAAGTTACTAAGAGGAAACCCCAGGGGTGAGGGGGATTCTGTCCAAACTGACCTAACAGGACTCTTGCTGAAGACGGGCCAGGGTGGTGGGACACCACCTGGGGAAGATGGAGGATAAGGAACCTGATCAAATATCAGGGATGGAGGGTTCTGGCTAACTGACTTAGCAGGTTTCTTCTGCTAAAACTGGATTTTACAAGGAAGTACACAGGTGGGTCTAGAAGAAGGTTCAGAAGCCTGGCTGCAGTTTGACCGGGAATCTGAGTCACAGCCCACAAATGGAGGATGGCTTCCTAGGGACGGGTGTCGAGGGATGGCAGTGATCTGAGCCACCTTGAAGAGCAGGTGACGAGGGCACCAGCTCTGAGGCCCCTGGGTGTGAGGGTTTTCCCAACGCTGGTGCCCAGGCCACATGTCAGGAGGGATCAGAACGTGTGCAGGCAGCCACGCTCCAGACACACGTGCCCATGTGGACGGGCACGTTGGCCCCACGCCTGAGAGAAGTGGAATTAGCAACTGCAGGCCTTGGAAGAATTAAAGGGAAGGAGGTGCTCATCTGCTCACGGTAGCTTGTCTGTTTGTTTTTACCGCTGTAAATGGATGTCACAGAGGTTCTGCTGGGGGCTTCTGCTCCCAGGAGGAGGTGCAGCCTTTTCGGATGTCACGATTGCATTTGCCAGGGCCTTGGGGGCAACTGGCATGGGGTCCTTGAGACGGAAGCCTGAAGGTCCCTCACCAAGAACTTCCGCCCAACTCTGTTCCCACGTGCATGCAACCTGCTCACCCCTCTCTGCGTGGGCTTGTCTGCTTTGCATCTTTTAAAAAACTAGACAGATCATGTTTACTTCTATTTTATATTCTCTAACATTTTAGAAAATATATATTCTGGTTTTATTTGACCTTGAAGTCTTCCAGCAGGATTCTCTAGTTATATATTTTGAGCTTTCTCCCATTTGAGATAAAGAGTTAGTAGTATACCTCTGTTTTTTTCTTCTTGAACTTTGTTGATATTATCTGAGGGTTTCGGAGCCAGGTTATAATTAGGAGATTTTTTTTTGCCTTTTGTTATGTAACTGCTCTTATAATACCTTGACTTTTTCTATTCTGTGTCGAGGCCAGGCTTACCCCAATAACTTAGACGTTTGTCTGTTTTGACTAATCTTAGTGCCTGCTGCCAGTCCCTTCTTATATCGTGATTTCTCCTGGCTGTGCTCTTAATTTTGTCTCATCCCTCAATAGGTTGGAGAAATTGTTTAAGTAATTTTTTAAGTAGAGGCACAGAGGTAGTATATTTTCTGAGCCTTTACATATCTAAGAATAAATTTCATTTGCTCTCTTACCTAAATGCTCAGTTGGCTGGGACTAAAATTCTTGCTTTGCGACATTTTAAAACTTTTCAGATGCTTTCCCGTTGTCATCTGATAATGGCTGTGTAGTGGAGTATTAATCGTTTGGAAGAGTACAGATTCTAGTCCCAGACGGCCCATGGCCAAGTAACAGCTCTGTCCTCAGCTGTGTGACATTGGGCAGATTACTTGACTTCTCTGATCTCAGCTTGATCTCTTATTAGCAGCGATGACAATTACAGTACCTGTCTTACAGGGCTGGGGGGGTGGGGGGGATAGGATGAGTTAATGTATGTACCGTTTTTGCCCGGGACGTAGTAAGCTGGGTGTGAGTGTGAGCAGCTCTCATTTGCACACTTAGGGTTTTACACAGACGCTCCTTTTTCTTCTCTATCCCTTCCTCCCCCCTCCCTGGTATACAGCTGCCTTTTCTGCCTGGATGATTTTTTTAGGACTTTTCTTTTTTCTTTCTGTTTGAAAATTTTGCCATGCCATTGCCTGCACTGTAAGGAGTCCTTTGATCTGGGCACACAGTTCCTTTTGCAGCTGAGAAGGTTTCCCTGCGTTGCCTCTTGGATTAGTTTGTTTCATTTGTTCTCACCTTTCTTTCGTGAGCACCATATTTTCATTCATCGGTCAACTCTACTTTCTTCCCCATGTCTCCAAAATGATCCTGTTAGCTGTCAACATTTGTGTTTCTCTTTTCCCCTGTGCTCTTTCTCCAAATCGCCAGTGCAATGTTCTGCAGCGTCAGGTAGCTCTGTTGACTGCCGCAGGTGTGAACTGGCATCCTGCCACGCGACCCTTCCTCGCCTCTCCCGTCTCCTTTTCCTTGTTGCTTTTTGCAGGCTCTGTGCCTGCCGTGCTCTGGTGAGGCTGCCTGAGCTGCCCCGTGGTGGGTCATTTTTGGAGGTTTGCTCCTCTTCATTCATAGCGAGTGTCGATATCGGTTTTTCCCTCTTGCTCATCTGCATGTGAGGCCGGATGATCTGCTCTGTCCTCCCTGGGTGGTGACCGACTCCCGCAGCCCTTCCGCAGGAGGCCAAGTGGACGGGCGTCTGCAGATAGCGGTCAAATGTCCAGTTGTCAGGGAATTTCCATGGAGTAAAACTCGGATCTTCTGTGCCTTCCTCCTGCCTCGACGGTCCACTTCTCTGTATTCTGAGCAGTGCTGGGGGACAGAATTGTGTCCCCCGGGGAGACCTGCCACGGCCACTTTCTCCTGCCCTCGTAGGACGTGACCTCTCAGAAGCGCTGCATCATTGGACCATTCTCCTTTCTGAAAGCAATTTATTGACTCCAGCGTGCCCTACGTTAGTGTCTGAATCCCTTCACACGCTCCCTCCAATCTCATTGTCATGCCCTAATCTATGACCTATGTCCCTACAGTAAAGTCCCTTGAAATTCCCGTGGCTTCCTCCGTGCCTTCACACGAGCTGGCCCCTTGGGCTGCAGTGGCCGCCTCTCCCAGCCCGTCCCCACCGGGAAGAGACTAACAAGACAGGCCGCAGGTGCATGTGCTCCATGCCCCCTTCCCCGATGTTCCCCAACTGGACGAGGTCCCCTGGGTGCTGCCATCCTGTCCCCAACACGTTTCCTGAACCCTATTTAGTGCCAGGCACAGTTAAGGTCCTGGCAGCCCGGAGCCTCACACTGCATGGTGACAGACAGGTCCCACCCACCGTGTCTCCAGGGCTCCTCAGACGCCTTCAGAACTGCACGAAGGGCCACGAGACCCTCACAGACCTGCGCCGTGCGCCTCCGCTAACAGGCGGCACCGAGACAGGTGTCACTTTGCACTGAGTCCCAAAAGTCGGTAGAGTGGGGGCTCTGGGAGAGGTGATTGGAAGGGACCACAGCCGCCACGGGGCAGCTCCAGAATGTTCTGCTCGACTGACCGAGGTCCTTTCAGCTCCTCCCTGTCCCTGCCCTGCCCCAGGACCATGCATCCTGTATAGTTTAATTTTGTTAAGAATATTTTAGAATCGGCCGGGTGCAGTGGCTCACGCCTGTAATCCTAGCACTCTGGGAGGCCGAGGTGGGCAGATTGCTTGAGGTCAGGAGTTCAAGACCAGCCTGAGCAAGAGCAAGACCCCCTGTCTCTACTATAAATAGAAAGAAATTAATTGACCAACTAAAAATATATATAGAAAAAAAAATTAGCTGGGCAAGGTGGCACATGCCTGTAGTCCCAGCTACTTGGGAGGCTGAGGCAGGAGGATCGCTTGAGCCCAGGAGTTTGAGGTTGCTGTGAGCTAGGCTGACCCAATGGCACTCTAGCCCAGGCAACAGAGTAAGACTCTGTCTCAAAAAAAAAAAAAAAAAAAAAAGAATATTTTAGAATCTAGGAAAGCATGTGGTCAGTGGGGTCTTCTCCTGGGACAAGGCAGGGATGGGCAGTGGTGGTGACTGGAAACCTCAGACCAAAACTGGGAAGGTTGGGTTTAGAAAACGCAAGGACAGAACTAACATTGTACAACCGGACACTTACTAAACTATCCTTTTTTGTTTAGCATAAAAAAAAAACCCACCCAGTTGCCTAAGTTGCCTTAAGAAATCTGAAAAGATCTGTGCATAATCTATCTTTCCAAAGACAACTCGGTCCCCCTCTGCTCATGGGAACTGAATGTAAAAATAATCACCAGCTTCAGGGCCCGAAAGGCACCTGGAAGGGGAGGAGGAAGGGCTCAGGGGAGCAGTGCCAGCCGCACAAAGTAAGGTGGGCAGAAATTAGCATCCCAAACTGCCCACCGCGGAAGTGCCATTTAACCAGGTTAAAAAAAGCTATTCCCAAACAGGCTCCTTCTGACGGCCGCGGAGCTGATGTTCAAGCAGCCAAATGTGTGTATTTGTGGAGTTGTAAGTAGGTCAGATATTTCTGTCGCTAATTATTACTTGTGAAAAAAATATGTCGTGAGCTTGCCGCAGGGAGAGAGTATCGGAAGCAGCATTGATCTTCGGGACCTCTAGCTAGATTTATCCTTACGGGGCCGGAATCGCAAGGACTGCCAAAACAGGGGAAAATGTCCTCTATCCAGGTTTGCACAGGGCAGTTGTGAGAACTCCAGCAGGAAGTTGAGAAACCCAGGTTCTAGCCCCTGATTTTAACTTCTCTCTCCTGGGCTCCAGTTTTCTCACTCGGTTGGATTTTACATTCAGCATATAGGTTCTGATTCCACTAGCTCCTCAGTGAAAGGTGATTTTATGGGGACCTGGGATTTCCCTTCTGTGTCAGGGACATGGGTCATTTCCTGTTCTGGGAGGGATAGGCAAGAAATTGGTGTGGAACTGGAGATCACAGTTTTCTGGCATCGATTATTAGGTGGGAAATTTTGTTGCAGCTAGATCAGGCCCTGGTGCCTAGATATTTGCTGAGTGTCAAATATGTGCTGGACATCGTGGCAGGCGTGCTGGGCACACTGATGCACGTGACTCTGCTCACTCCTTTGTGTATTTAGGATTGGCGGGCCCTTCTTGAGTTTCAGAGGACGACATGGTTTGCTCAAGGTTACAGATGGGAAGGAGCAGAGTTGGACTTCGAACCCAGCCTGCTCCAAGCCGGTAGTGTTCCTGCTCTTTCTCTCCCTCCCCAGGCCCCGCAGCTGTACTCCCTGAGCTGTAAAAGAACAAAGCTGCTCCTCCCCTCCTCCTGGCTGCAAAAGTCTGGATACCAGGGCAAGACACTGCTCTAATTAGTTTTATTTTACAGGCTCTGAGACTTGTCAATGCTTTATGCAAAGTTATGCAGAATATGCAAATCAGGAGTGGCTCTGGTTGTGTTGTAAGCAGTGGGGCACCTGTGAGTCTCTGATCTGAAAAGTCCTGCCTGCAGAGCCTCCTGCTGGCATGGGCAGTGGAGCCAGTGTTGGGCTCCTGTCCACAGGGTTGCAGCTCTTGAGAGTCCCCCCTAAGAGCTGTGTCCAGGAGCTGGAAGGTAAACGCCCCTGCCATATGGACAGTGTTGGCCCCAGATGCCTTGGCAGGGATGAATTTATTTGACCTGGAAGTTTTTTGCTTTCGTTTTTAAAGCAGGTGGGCCTCAGTTTTCTCACCTTCACAATGGGTGATTTGGTCTCAATGAGCTTTAAGATCCTGTGATAACCTGAAGTGTTTAGATTCTAGAAAGTACTGTCCTCTCTCTTTTTCTTTAATACTTTCTTATGCTGCCCCTGCCTTACCCCTCTCCAGCACTCTCTCCCACTACTCCATGCGTGTGTGTCCACAGGGGGCATTTGGCCTTCTGGAACCTGCCTTGACCCTTCCTGCCTCCTGTGCTTTGCACACCCGTTTCTGCTTACTGGAATATCTCTCCCTCCCTCCCCATCTGTCTAACGCCCGCCCTTCCTTCAAAGCTCAGCCCCGATGTTGCCACCCTCGTCCCCAGCTTCCCAGATGGCACTTCCCAGCAGCTTGCTTGTCCACCTTCCCCAGCAGGTGTTGAGCCCACTGGGGACAGAGACCCTCTGGTCTTCTCTGTGCCCCCCAAGCACGTGGCTGGCATTGCTGTCGCTCCGCTGCCACCAATCAGCCTTTGCGAAATGAACAAATACAAGAGTCAGTGCGCCCACTCGTTTTCGTTCAGAACTGTCCAAAGGAAGCGGTTGTGTTGAACTCCCCACCCAGCTTGTGACTTTAGACTAAAAATAGGTACAGGGGCACCAGGCTCCTCTAACTCCCTAATACGAATTTTAATTTTTAATAACTTGAGAAATCAGTGAACTATACCTATGGGAAAATGATGAGGAATCAGCCACATAAATTAATGGAAAGTATGTGTTCACATTATCTAACCATATTAAGTGTGAATAATAATTAATTATAGATTCTACATGCGGCCTTGTCTTAGAGAATTCTTTAATCCAGTGTGAAGGAATTTAAAGTCATTCCTCATCCCCTTGTGCTCCACCCCAGGCCATAACATAAAAAGCAATAGCCAAAGAATTTTCCATAATTTATGAAAATCATCATCTTAGAGAAAAAATAACTCTTATTAGGAGCATAATAACTTGGGAAAAGAAGCTGCGCCCAAATGTGGTTGTAAATGCTGTTGTAATTATCTGGCTCACCCCCTGCTTTTCCCCTGCATTTATTCATTCTTTCATTCATTCACTGTACGCTCTGTGAGGTATGGGGAGCTGGTAAAGCAAGTGGACATGAGCATAAACTCCAGAGCCAGATTGTTTGGGCTCGAATCCAAGTTCATCTACTTTTCAGCTGTGTGGTGTTAGGCAAGTTGCTTAGCCTCTCTGTGCCCCAGTTTCCCTAGCTATAGAATGGAGAGAATAATGGTACCTATCTCAGAGAGCTGGTGCGGGAGGTACACACACCAGCGCTGTGACGTGCTTAGCCCAGAGCCTACGCTGACTTTGTCGTGGGGCTGCGTTGTGCTGGGCACGGTTTGCCATGGACGGAGTTCCTGTGCCCTTGCAGAGTTTGCTGATCAGTGAGGGAGCTGACCATGAATAAGCCAGCGCCTTACATCGGGGGCAGGGCCAGCTTCTCCGAGGAGGGGACACCTAGGCCAAGTCCGAAGGCTAAGGAGGGGCTGGCTGAGCGAGGAGTTAGGGGCGGAAGGTCCCAGGTCTCTGCTTACGTCCCGCACTCTCTAGACGGGGCGTCCTTCCCTGTTTCCCTCTTCTGAAGCGTGGCCCTCTAGAGACCAGACAATGTGCCACAGGGCATAGAAAAGCCAGCGGAGGGTGGCTCGCACGTGCCTGGGAACTTGCTAATAGTGGATGGTAAAGAAGGTGCCAGAAGACAAGGCAGAAAAAAGCCGACCCCCTAGTGTCTGGACAGCTGGCCCCCGGCAGGAGATACACGCCGCGAAAGCCTGCCTGGCCCCACAGAATCCGGAGAGATGGAAGAATGAAGTTTAAACTCTGCAGAGACTAGAAGAAAAGTGGAGATCGTGGGTTTTGGACGTGGGGGTGGGTGGGTGTAGGAAAAGACTTCCTGACTGAGACTGAAAAGGCACAAGCCATGAGGAATGCGTCGTTAGATCTGACGACGTCAAGAGTAAGGACCGCTGTCCAGCAGAAGAGAGCGTGGGACGAAGCGGGCACGCGGCCGTCAGGCTGGGGGACCTCACTGGGCCTGGAACAGACAGGGATCGTCATCCACAAAATATGAAACCCCTTCGTGGCGACAGGGAGAGACCCCCAGGAAACTCAACACAGATGGCCAAAGGCCGGGCAGTGCACGGAGGGAGAAGATGCAATGGCCAACAAGCGCGTGAAGAGAGCCCTAGAAATTGGGGTGCGTAAATTAAAGCAACGCCTAGAAACCTCCTCCCAACCCCCGGGACGGCCGTGGTCAGAGAGGCAGCACCGAGGGCTCAGGAGAGGGGTCACACCGTGCCCTGCAGCGGGGGCCGTTCCCGGGGATGCTGAGCACAGGGCACAGGGGCAGAGGGCCGAGGGGCCAAGGGGCTACCCGAGGGGCAGGCAGAGGTGAGGACGGTGACAGCCACTCTATCCGGGCTGTCCATCCACCTGGAGGTGCCTGACGGGACGGGGACAAGTGGGAGGGCGCATGCGGGGCGTGCTAAGCCCTCAGTCCCCCGCAGGGCTGCGCAGGGGGTGGGCGGGAGTGACAGTGCTCCGCAGTGTCCCGCGTGCTCTGGCGTGCGCAGGGGCGTGGCTGAGAGCTTGTGTCCCTGGACGGGCTGGAGGGCCCTCCTGGAGGTCTGAGTGGCCTGTGGTTGAGGCGCTCTCACACCCTGTCTTCAGAACCACAGAAGCGCTTCAGGGTAGGCGGGAAAAACAGGGGTGCCCTGAGAGGAGGGCTGAGACCCCAGGTCCTCTGTGTGCCCGAAGCATGACCAGACTGTAGGCTTGATGCCTGCACAAGCGGAAGAGCGTGGAGTTGAGACTCAGTGTGGAAACTCAGACAGATTTGAGAATTCCATCAGCAAGTTCCTCCAGGGCCCATGTTTCGGGGATGTCCAGGGCTGTCCTGAGAACTAGAGAAAGGTCCTGCGATGGAAGTCTGAAAAACACTGGGTTAGAGAAAGTTCACTTATGCATTCATCCAACAAATGTTCATTGAATATTTACTATATGCCGGCGTTCTAGAGGCTGCGAGCACATCGGGTTTCAAAGCAAACAAAAATCCCTGCTTGGGGCTTATAGTTCAGTGAGGAGGTTGAAGGATCTTCTCTTCTGCAGGACTTCTCAGAGCCTTTGTGCGCTAATGGGCACCACCCAAAGCGGGGAAAGCATGCCGTGTTTTCTAGCGTTACCGGACCCAGGAACTCTGGTTTTGGGGGCCACTTATAGAACTGATGTTCTGTAAAACAGAGAAACGCGACATCATCCAACCTCCTGTTGTACAGATGGGGAAACTGAGGCCATATTCAAGGTCATTGCTCAGAGCTGGTGCTGGAGCCAAGGTCTCCTGACTCATTGCACAGGGCTCTTCCACACCCTTTGCCCTTGAGCTCATGTTTTCTTTCTTTCCCTCCCTCCCTCCCTTCCCTTTCTTTTTTCTTTAAGGCCAAACCTGGCTCTAGGAAGCCTACTGCGTGGGCAGCTGTCATGAGTGGCGATGCTCGAGATAAAGAGCTGGGACCTCCCACGTTCTCCACAGGTCACCCAGGCTGGCGTCTTGCGGAGACGCCACACCCTTGACCACGGGGGTCACCGTCCATGACCTCTCCCCAAGCCCAGCCCCGCTGACCTGAGCCCCTGTGCCCGTCCCTTAGGAAAAGAGGCAGGTTGGAGCATGGGGAGAAAGTGCGACTGTGAGGGGAAGTCCAGCGACATATCCGTGCTTGCGGAAGTTGTCTGCCTTCTTGGTTAGCTATCCTGAGGGGTTCACTCCCCTCTGGGGACGTCCTTGGGTGCTCCCATGTCCCCCAGTCCATCCCTGAAGTATGGGGACTATGTCTGGGACCCGCACGGAGCTTGCCATGTCCAGCGGTGTTGCTCTTGCAGTGGCCCGCCCGGCGGGCGAGGGGTGGGAGCGCGGAATGAGGTATAAGGACGTGGAATCACCCACGTGATGTCATCAGTCGGAGGTGCCAGGACTTGCACCCAGGTCTCCCTGTGTCCCCCAAACGCCCACACTCTTAACTAAGAAGTGGATCGTCTTTTGGGGACTAGAAGCTCTTTATGTGTGAAGTGGGGACAAGGATCCCAGCTCTGAGGACCTCAGAAGGTTTAGGGGATTAAGTAAAATTTTATTTGTCAAAGAATGTTGACAGCAGTAAAATGAGGAGGGACAGCGTTGGCCGTCAGTCCCAGGCTCCGTTCTAGGTGCTTTCACGCATTATCGCAACCACAAACATCACATTTTGCTGATAAGGACACCAAGGCTCAGGGAAGTGAAACTACTCACCCAAGGTCACTTGCCCGGCAAATGCCCCCGGCCAGAGTCAGAGTGGGACCTTAGTTTGTCGGAGAGGAGAGCTAGGTTCTTTCCTGGCGGAAAGGCCTCTCACGTGGCCTGCGACTCCGCACAGCATTGTCAAACCGTGAGCAATTCTTGAAAATAGTCTATAAATCTATCATTCAAAACTATATACTGGGCCGGGCGCAGTGGCTCATGCCTGTAATCCTAGAACTCTGGGAGGTCAAGGCGGGCGGATCGCTGGAGGTCAGAGTTCGAAACCAGCCTGAGCAAGAGCGAGACACCATCTCTACTATAAATAGAAACAAATTAATTGGCCAACTAATATATATATAGAAAAAATTAGCCGGGCATGGTGGCACATGCCTGTAGTCCCAGCTACTCGGGAGGCTGAGGCAGGAGGATTGCTTGAGCCCAGGAGTTTGAGGTTGCTGTGAGCTAGGCTGACGCCATGGCACTCACTCTAGCCTGGGCAATAAAGCGAGACCCTGTCTCAAAAAAAAAAAAAAAAAAAACCAAAAAAAACTATATACTGGCTTATCAGCCCGACATGGGTGCTCCCAAACACTGTGAGAGCCTGGTGTCCTCCCCTTTCTGAAATTTTCCACTTCTCCTTTCCCTCTTGTGCTTGCTTCCTTTAAAACACAGAAACCTTATAATGAAATAAAACAACTGGCTTCACCACAAACACAGCCCTTTCAACCGGCTTCTTCCTTTAATAGCGCATCTTTGATTTCAAGACATTTCAACAACCCTCTAAATGATCTTAACATTTTCCCTAAACTGGAAAAATAACAAATAAAACACTCTATCTGGGAGAAAAGGGAAATTGTATGTTCTTTTGTTTACACGAGCGTACAGAAATCATTATAGATCTCCATGTGGCCTTGGTGATTTTCCATTGTGATATTGAAAGAGAAATGGATAAACTGGAGTTTGCAACCAATCTCCTGGGATTTCTTTTTTATTTGGGTGACCCATGAAAGGCTTCTGAGCATAATAGCTATTTTTGAAGGAGAAGAGGAAAGGCTGAGGGGTGGCCACCATTAGCAAGAGTTCACCCTGGTGCTAATTTATTCTGATGTTTGCTTATTTTTATTTTTATTTAATCTGATGTTTTGATGCAATTGTTGGCATTTTGTTTTTGACCTTAAACCATTATAGTTCATCTTGGGCATGCCAAGAGAGGCGATGGGTGATTAGCGACCAAGAAGCAGCCTATTTTCTTGAATATGACCCAGTCTTGCTCGCTGAATTGATGTAGAGCACGTGACAGAGGGGTGGGTGGCACGGCATGGATCTTAACTCCCTTTGGTCATAATTTATTCCTCTGCTGCTTGAAATAGGAACTTGTTTCCTCTTGCTCAAGTTTTCTACCAAGAGGCCTCTAGGTTTGGGAGATAACTTGAGCCAAGTCCTGACCTGTGGACTCTGGATGCAAAAATGTGCAGATTCAGAATGAGGAATTGTTTTCTCAAACTCTGAGCTATGTAAATTCTAGGTATAGTAGATTGAGCACTGGATTGGGAGTCCATTGATGTAATCCTCCCCCACACCCCAGGAAGGAGGTTGTTATTATGCCCATTTTACAGATTAAGGTACTGAGACATGGAGAGTTGAATTTACTTGCCCAAGTCAGCAAGTGTAAGAGTAGAGCCTTGGGTTCAAGTGCAGGGGGTCTTAACCACCAGCCTAGAGCCTCTCTAGATCTGCTGTGTGACTTTGGGTCAATGCCCTCCCTTCTCTGAACTCCAGTTTCCTCTTCTCTAGAATAAGGACTTGGCTGGATGATTTCTAGGACCCTTTCTGGCACTGACTACATATAAAATTTCGTGATCTTCCCAAAGATCCAGTAGGCATCCAGACTTTCATAGGGGATCATGGTCAAATTTGGTCTCCAAAGTCTAAAGAAAGGGAATTTATGCACATAGACAGAGAGAAACTATATTTTTATGCATGGACTTTCTCCCCATTCTATCGTCACTTTAATTTGATGAGGTAGGTGCAATTATCATCCCCATTTTACAGATGGGGAAAGTGAAGTTCAGCGAGGGGATGTGGCTTGTCCCAGGTCATGTAGCTGAGGAGTAGCGGATCCAGGACTAGCCTCCAGGTTCCCACAGAACCCTGCGCCCCGCCATCAAAGCATGCTTGGTAACCACCTGTTTATATGACAGTGTCCAGTCTACACCATGAGTTCTGAGACACAGGGACCGTGGTTTAGTCCTCTCTGTATCTCTAGGTGCCAGCACAGGGTCTGGCCCAAAGTAGATGGCAAATAAGCATTGTTGAATGAATGAATGAATAGATGAATGGATAAATGAGTAAATGAACCCAACACTCCAGAGCTCATTCTACCCACTGTGCTAACTGCACAGGGGTCTCAGTTGGAAGGAAAAGAGGGTCTCAGAAAGAGCCTTAAGTTACAGGACTGACAGCTTGATCCAATTTGGTTCCTCAGCCCTGATGCCCACTCTCCTTCACGGGTTCATAGTTAAGCTCAAACGAGCAAAATGTTTTGTGGAAATGCTCCTATTCTTTCTAAAGCAACACCTAGTGAACCAGGAGGGCCTCATTCCTTTCTCCTGCTGCCTGTGATGCTGAGTTAGAAACGTAACCCTTGAGTTTTACTGTCTTGTTTGTGCTTTTTGGCATTTTGAAAATTTTGTATAATGATTTTTTAAAGGGAAAATTAATGTTTAATATTGTAAAGTAGGATCAATCGTGAGATTGGATCTTCACCTTTCAATACTCTGTAATCCAGAAAAGTGGTATGTGGGGGCATCGTGCTCATAAGGATTGTGGCATTGCGTTAAAGAATACTTGAGAGAGAAAAAAAAAAAAAGAAAAGAAAAGCAAAGCTCCACCTGGCAAAAGGCAGAGCAAGTTGGAAACCCTGCCGCTACCGCCGGTGCCCACAGGAGGGCGTTTCAGGGTCATCCAGAAAGCGAAACTCAAGGCGGAGATCCACCTCCCAGTAGGTTCTGGAATGTCGGCGATGAGCCCACGTGTCCCGCACTTTATATTAGACTCTTGCTCCTCCTCCTCGTGTTAGTTGAGCCTCACAAGGTCAGTTCTCCCTGTCGTCTCCACCCCTGTGGGCATTGGGGGTTCTCTCTTTGCCTGGTGGGGCGCAACTGGCATGTAATGCGTGTCCCTGGGTGGGTGCGGCTGGGGAGGGCAGAGGCGCAACCCGCCCGCCCCACGACGTGCATCCCCCCATGAAGATGCGGGACTCCCACTCTGCCAACCGCACCTCCTTTTTGAAAGTCTGGGTCTGCCCCAGCCATATGAAAGACGTTTTTCGCCAGGCCTGTCATAGCCAACCCGGCCTTTCAAAATCGAGGAAGCAAAGCAGTGGGCACACAGTCACGGGCCGTTCCTCCCGGGAAGAGTCACAGGAGGGCCCGTGGGTGGGCAGGGAGCGTGTGTTTCCTCTGCGGCGCCGGGAAGGGCGAGAAGGGAGTCAGGTGGCTTGGCTGAAACCATTAATGGGCACGCTGCATGTGTCATCTCTTTCAGGGTCCAAAGCACCCTGGGGAGGGGCTCTCACCATCCCTATTTTACAGATGGGGAAGCTGAGGCTCAGAGAAGTTAAGTCATCTGCCCAATGCCACCCAGCTCTTCGGAAACACGCAGAACCAAGATTTTAACCCCAGAAGGGCTCAGGCTCCCTTCGGCCGCACCACTGCCTCTACTGAGGCACAGACAGGCTCAGGCTTTCCAGAGAAGTCATGAAAAGCCCAGTGGGACCGTGCTCGGGCCCTGACTCCAGAGGCCAAATGACCCACTCCAGAATTCCAGCAGGCTGTGGAGAGGCCCATCTCTGGTTCCAGTGTTCTGCGAGCTAGCGTGTGAAATCTGTTCCTTTTCCCCATTAATGCATGCTGTACTTACACTTCTTACTGTAATTACGCTGCAGTAATTAACAAGGGAAAATAAGACATCTGGGTCTATACTGTGGCTCCAAACAGATGCACAAGATGCAGAGGCATGTGGAGGTCCTTTCAGCTATTTGACAAATCTGCACTGAGCACCTACTGTGCGTCAGCTGGTGAAGTGCTGGGGTCCCGCAGTGAGCCAAGGGGCAAAGCCCCTCTGGGTCTTTGGCAGGAGGATGGGCAAGTGCCGAGGCCCTGGGGTAGGAGTGAGTTGCTCACATTTTGAGAAGGCACAAAGGCCGGCGTGGCTGAAACAGTGCCACGTGATTGTGAAGGGCAGGAGACAGAGAAGGGATGGGCCAAGACCCCGTAGTCCTCTAGGAGCCACCAGAAAGCAGCTGGCGTCACTCGAAGCACAGTGGGAAGCACGTGAGGGGCTTTATGCAGGGGCCTAGCAGAATCCGATTTCGCATATTTCACAAGGGTCGAGGGCTGCTCTTTCTGTCAGCGTGGGGAATAATCCATATGCGGGTGCAAGGCAGGAAGCAGGGAGAGCAGCCGGAGGCTGTTGCCGTGAGAAGTGACTTGGGGATTTGTCCAGGGTGGGGTGGTGGAAATGACGAGGACGAATTTGGAGGAGCATATTTCGGAGTTAAAGTCCAGGGGATTCGTTGACAGATTGAAGGTGGAGGTGAGAAATAGAGAGGAAATAGAAGGTGGAGGTGAGAAATAGACAGAGGAAGGTGGAGGTGAGAAAGAGAAATAGAGAGTCACACACATTAGGTCAAGGTGTGACTGTCCTATAGCTGTATGCCCACACATCTGGGAATTCATTCACTCATTCATGCATTCATTCAGCAAACACGGACGGCCTGCCCTGTGCGAGACACTGGGGACAGAGCAGTGAGCGCAGGACAGTGTGGTCCCTGGCCTCAGACATGACGTGACCAGGTGCCAGACGGGACAGGTATAAAGTGACAAACCCGGTGAGGGCAGCCTGGAAAGTTGGGGGGGGGGGGGGGGGGGGGGGGGGGGGGGGGGGGGGGGGGGGGGGGGGGGGGGGACCAGGGAGGCTGCCCTGAGATCTGAACAATGGGCAGGGGAGAGGGAAGGAAGGGGAAGGGTGTTTCAGGCAGAGGGAACAGCACGTGTGGAGGTGCTGCCACCAGAGGAGGCACCCGTGTTTGAGGGAGGCTCTGGCAGGGGTGCGCCTCTGGCTGGGGCTGCACCACGTGGGAGCGGAAGGATCAGGGTCCACCCCGGAGCAATGGGAAGCGTCTCACGGGGTTGGAACAGGAGCGTCCAGGACTGATTTAGGGTGTCTCAGACCTCCCTGCTTGCTGGGCGGAGACTGGATTGGAGGCGGCTATAGGGGTGGAGAGAGGACAGCCTGCAGGCATGGTTTTGGGCTAAGCCACAGGATTTGGCCATGGTTTGGATGGGAAGGAGAAAAGAGAGGGAGGAACAGAGGATGAGTCCCCTGTTTCTTGCTTGAGCATCTGGGCAGCTGGAGAAACCATTTACTGAGAAAGGCAAGACTTAGGGGTTGGGGGGAAAGGTTAAGAACTCAAAATCTGATTGGTATGTTGAGCACGGAACCAGGTGAGGGCAGAGAGAGGCTCCCCGAGACCAGGGAGGCGGCACCGGTCTGCACGTCCCATGGGTGCCAGGCTGCAGGTGAGGCAGGGGCTGGAGTGAGATTTAGTTTTGATTCTAGAGAAATAAGCAATGTGATATTTCTTGTATCTGGAGTTTCTGGAGTAGCAGCCACACCCACCATACACATGTATACACGTAAAACGCTCTGGAAGGCTCCACACCACAAGCTTAGTGGTTTTATCTCTGGGTGCTGAGGGTCGTGGGTGATTTTTTCCCCCTCTTCCTCTTGTTCTTTTTGTGTTGTCACATTCTCTGTTAAATGCATGGAGTATTGTGTGATAACACAGGCTAGTAGCTTAAAAAGAAAAGCCCTTGCCACGAAGGCAGTGGCAAGGTTCCTTCTCAGTTACTCTCATCATCTCTCTGCTCTCCCCCTCCGCATCCTTGCAGGGGAGCCCAAATCCCTGCCATGTGGGCCTGGGAATTGGGTTGTTTAGGAAAAAAAGGTGCCCTGACTCCATGGAGCTCTCCTGCCACCTAGAATCCGGGGGCTGGGTTTGAAGGGCCCCTCCATGGCCAGACCCTAATGGGGCCCCACTGCCCCCAGCTGTGAGAGGGTCCTTGAACATCTCCCTCCAGTTTGCAATCATGTTGGGGATGTTCCAGGTGGAGGGCACAGCAGGTGCAAAGGCCTGGCGTCAGGAGACAGCATGGGAGCTAGAGGCAGAGAGTGGGCATGAGCGAAATCCCACCCCGCAGGCCCTGACGGGAGCCTGTTGTTTCTGGACACATCCAGAAGCACAGGACAACCACAGGGGAGGGACTTGCCTTTGCAGGGCTGAGGCTGGGAGCCAGGCCTCCTAGTGGGTCCAGAGGCACAGGCCCTGTCTCTCCTGCTCCCTCCAGGCCCTACCTAGTGAGGCCACAAGCCCACCCCTCTCTGCAAAGGGCCTACCCAGGATCTGAAACAGGAGCATTGCTAGTGGGAAAACTGGGGGCTTCTCAAAGGCAGAGACTAGGATAGCTCTGCTTGGGGCCTCAGTAAATGCTGTGGAGGAGGGAGAAGCGGAAGGGAGGAGTGAGAGGGAAGGAAGAGAAGAGGGAGGAGAGAGGAGAGAAGAGGGCGAGCGAGCGGAGGAGGGAGGAAGAGAGGAGAGAGAAGGGAGACGGAAGGGGAGGGAGGAGGAACGTGGCATTGGCCTGGCATCACCTGTTACAGCGAGGAATAACACCCTCCTCAGGGAATGAGGACCCCTGGGTCTCTCCTTCTTCCTGGGGCCTCAGTTTCTCCCGAGCAGGGTGGGACGGGCGGGAAGGCCTCTAAGCGCCCTTTCTGCTGGCTGTCTCTCTCCTCCTTCCGCTGCTTCCCAGTTTGGGGAATTTCTGGCTGTGTGTGTTGGAGGGGCGGGTAGGCAGAGTCAGGCACTGAGGGGGTTGGGGAGTTAATTGCTCTGTTCTGGAGCCACCCACGCAAGGTGGATCTTGGCACCTTCTTGGCTTCTAGTAAATCTGTGCCCTGTCCTCGGCCCCTCCCCTCCCCACTCTGCCCTTGCTTTTTTTGGGGTGTGGGGGGGTCCCTGGACCCTCTGCACTGATCTCCTGCCACTGGCTCCCTATAAACGCTCCCGCGGGGCCTGGCCTCGCCGCCACGGGCGAGTGTAATTGGGACGTTTCCAGGCCGCGGTGCGGGGCGCTCCAGGGTACCGAGGTGCGGAAACTGCGGAGTCAGCGCTTCCGGGCCCAAGGACAGGGTGGGGGTGGGGCAGGGAGCGGGAGGTCCCACCTCGCAGCCTGCACCCTGCACACTCCCTCTCCAACCCCAGGCTCCCCTCCCTCATTCAGATCCCAAATACCCGCTCCCCTCCCGCCCGCACCTGCAGGAACCTGGGAGAGCCGGCTGGCAGGTGAGTTCCCCAGCCTTACACCTGACTTCCCTGGCCCTTTCTGATCCGTGTCCTCGTTAGAAAGCTACAGCGATCTGTAGCAGTGCTGACCCAGAGAGCGAATGAATGTTCGTCAAAACACAACCATTTTGCACACAAGGATTATGTATTTTATATGCTGGGGGCGTGGGAGGAGCTCGCTGTGCATGTGCTGGAGGGGTAGGTGACAGGCTTTGGAATCAAGCCGCCTGGATTCTAATCCCAGAGGTGAATGACCTTGGGAGAGTCATTCAGCTTTCCCGTGCCTCAGTTTCCCGCTATGTGATGTGGGGGATGGTGTTAGTAGCACCCACTGTGGGCAGCTTGGGAATTCAATGTGTGGATGCATGTGCAGCGCTTGGAGGAGTGAGGGCCATGAGAAGCCCCCCTGGGTTGTTGTTGCTGGGATCACCCCATTTCTCAGGCAGGGAAGCGATGCTCCAGGTTCTGGGCGCCTTTCCTCAGGGCGCACAGCTGACACGCAGCCAAGTCCACGTGTGCAGTGTCACTCTGCGGCTCCTCCGTGGCGTCAAGTGTGCTGGGATCCCCCCACGCACACACACTTAGCTCTCCTGTTAGTCTTAGCTCCCAATCTGCGCCCACTTCTTTTCCAGGCTGTTCCTCTAAGGAAAGAGTGCAGCTTCAGGATGAGCAGCGATGCCCTGGACTGGACTAGCTCTGAGCTCTTGAAGGAGTTCAGAATGGCCTGCTAGGTTGAGGCCCCCTGTCTTGACTGTGTGAGGCAGTGGGCAGAACCACAGGCTCCTGCTGGTTGTGCAGAGCAGAGAATTATTTTTGGGTTATGGAGTCAGACAGAGCGAGTTTGAATTCCGCCTTGCTGCTTATACTTGATGCCAATACCTCACCTCTCAGGGCCCAGTTTTGACGGTAACATCTACCTTGTGGGGTAATGGCAAGGCTTAGAGCTAATTGTGCAAAGCCCCTCCTGGGTACCTTCGGGCCTTCGGGCCCTTGTCCATTTCCAGTGACTTGCTCTGCAAACTCATGTGCGTCTCCTACCGCCTCCAAGTCTAGCTTCCCCCATGCTGGTAATAAGATCGCTGATAGGATGAACTTTAAATGCTGCAGCTGATCGAAATTTGCCCAAAGGCCAGCTGTTCCTGGAGCTCTGACAAGGAAGGGATCAGGAAGGACTGTCTTGGTGCTAGGACCTGGACCTTAAAAGACCCTTTGATATGTGTCCTGAACGACTGAACAGAGCTGAGGATGCTGAGTGAAGGAATGAATGAATGAATGCATGTGCATGTAGCCATGAGTCTCCTTTCATATTGCTGCTGCCTCCTCCAGGCTCATGACAAGGCTGGGTGACATTCTGGGGAAAAGGTTTAAGTAGAGTGAACAAGGAGACCATATTCACAGTCGAAGCATTTAAAGTCCAGACATCATGAGTCTGTCTGTCCAGTTCCCAAAGCACCTGCATTATTCATGATTTTATTTGATATTCCCAAGGACTTGACCAGGGAAGTTTTATTGTAATTATTGTTATTATTCATATCATCATTACTGTTTATCTCATTTTACTGTGGGATGCTGCCACTTCCCGCTCCTGGGCCCCTGGCAGACATGAACAATCAATCAGGGGCTCTCACGCCTTAGTGTCCTTAGAATGCTTCTCCGCCCAGCACTCTAGGTGGTCACTATTGATCAATTGGAGTCATCCTGAGAGCTGAGACCCACTCTGCTGCCCTGGCTCGCAACTTCCCTAACAGCGATAAATTCTTATTAAATTCACTTGAAAGGCTTAAGAAGGAAGAGGCAAGCTAGCTCGGCTCAGGGCCTAATTTTCTGCCACCTACCCACTCCGGTGCTCTGCGTGCAATGCCAGTTAGAATGTTGCTTCATTCAAAGGTTCTCACATTTCTCTGACCTAATGAGATGGCCCCAGACACTGGGAAACGTACACGTACATGTACACACACATAAATCCTTCCTCCATGGCACACTTTCCTTTAAACTTAAAAAAAAAATCACTCAGAAGTATTGGCAACAAGATCAGGCAAGATAGAGTTTGGGGATCAGCTAGCTGCTGCAGCCAGGTACCCTTCCTAGACCACAGAATGGGGACAGGGACTTCAAGGAGGCTCTGCACTGGAATGCATTAATCACTGATAACAATGACTCACATTTACTCTTATCTCTAAATAGGGAAATGCTTTTGACTAGCAAATTAGATATTTCCATTTTCATCACTGCAAAAGCATGAATTTTATCTTGACTTGTCACTTGCCAGGCAAAAGGTGCTCCTCCTGCAGCCCAGGACCAGCTGCAAGAAGCCCCAATTTCACAGGTCCCTGCTGCCTGGGTGGCCAGAGACCTCTCCGAGCCACTGCAGGGCAGGGAAGCTTGGCCAAGCCACGGGACTTCTTGAGCCTTGGTTTCCCCATCTGGGGAAGGCAAATGCCTGTCCTGGCTCAGCTGTCCCTGTGCTGCACAGAGGGGTCTGTTATTAGCTGAGTAACTTCGGGCAAATTACTCTGCTTCATTGGCCATGGTTTTTCTATTTAGCAAAAGGAAATTATGACAGTTTCTTTGACAAGGTGTTGAGCAGATTGTACTCAATGTGTGCATGAAAGCAGTCCCCAGGAAGCACAGGGTAGGAACTAAATCTCTCCTTCACTTTGCCACCAAGCAGTTGCTGTTGCCCAAGTGTGTGTGAGTTCAGAAGCCAGCTTAGTTCTCCATGAGCCCAGAGACCATCCACCCCAAATCTGCCACTTAGAGGGTGGCATGACCCGTCCACTGATACATGACACAGGTCTCCTGATTGCTGTAGGGTGCTATCTCCACCAGCAGAGAGACCCCCTTCTTTATCCCCAGCCATCATAGGGCAAATGATTCTCCTTCTCCCTGGGGACAGGGTCAGAGGCGGCCCTGTCTACAGTCTCAGGCCAGACCACTCTAATTGCCGTTAAAATTCAGAAATGCTGATTTCTGACGCAAGTGCCCTGTGGCAGACAAATAGTTGGATTTTTATTCTTTTCTGTTGCCAGAAAATCATCACAGACAACCCAGAGGAAAGGCTTGTCAGGCTAAGGGATTTTCCTGTGACCTGGGAGCCTGAGGGTCCAGTTATGAAACTTCAGGGACACTGCAGCTGGCCCAGGCCCCAGGTGGGCAGAGCTCTGAGTGGCTCTGAATCTTATCTCCTCTTCTTAGAATAGTGCCCGGCCCCGGGGTGAAGCTGGTTCAGTAAAGTCCCAACAAAAGCACATGGTAGGAGATAATGAAGATTAAGGGAGAAGTTTCAGCAGAGAAATGGATTAACTGAGATGCTATCGCATCAAAACTGAAGGCAGAAATGGCCATCTACGAGCAGAGCCACTCACAGCGACAGCAAGGGGATTGCCCAGAAGAATCATCTTGTGGATTATCTAATCTAAGAGGGTTTTAGTACTTAAAGCAAGACACTGCTCAGGCGCTATCAGAGCACTTTCTCCTGCCCCTACCTGTCGCGTTCCTGCGCAGAAAATGCACCGTGTTCCTCCCACCTGCCAGCCTGAGAGCCGGGGGTGGGAGAAATTGAGGCCTGGAAACCCAGGAGCCTCGTCTGGTGCTTCCTCCTTGAGCCTTTCAATTTAATTTAATAAGATTTCATTGCTGTTAGAAAAGTTGCTAGCCAGGGACACCGGTTTGGCAGTTCCTCAAAGAGTTACATAGAGTTACCGTATGACCCAGAAATTCCACTCCTAGGTATAGACCCAAGATAAATAAAAATAGTTTTGTGCCCACACAAAAACTTGCAAACAAATGTTCATAGCAGCATTACGCGTAACAGCCAAAAAGTGAGTGCAAACAGCCCAATGTCCACCAAATGATGAATGGATAAGTAAAATGTTGAATATACATTCAGTGGAATGCCACTCAGCAATATAAAGGCATATTTTATTTTTCTCTTTCTTTCTTTCTCCCCCCCCCAAGTCCCCCCGACCTATAAAGAAATAAGTACTGATGCAGGCTGCAAGATGGATGAACTTTGAAAACGTTCTTCTAAATGAAAGAAGCCAATCACAAAAGACCACCTAGTGCATGATTCCATTGATATGAAATGTCCACAATAGGCAAATCTATAGGGACAGAAAATAGTTTGAGGGGGGATGTGGGTGTGTGTGAGGGAGGGTGGGGAGTGACTGTCAGTGGTTATGGGGTTTCTTTTAAGGGGATGAAAATGTTCTAAAATTAGATTGTGGCGATGGTAACACAGCACCGTGAATTTGCCAAAATCATTAAACTGTAGACTTTAAGTTGGTGAATTGTATGGGATGTGAATTAGATCTCAGTCAAGTTGTTTGAATAAAAGCTGTGGGTGAGCAGGAAGTTTTCCAGCAGGCGATGTCTAAACTGAGACCTGCGGCATGAGCAGGAGGAGGTGATGCTTGGGACTTTCTGCTGCTTCCCTTGTGGGGGGACAGAGGAAGGAGTGTGGAAAATGGGTGCACCTGGGAGAGCACCTGGGCAAAGTTCCCAGGGGAGGGAGAAGGACTCCTGGAGCTCAAGGGAGGGCAGCGTGGCTGGAATGCGGAAGCAGAGCCAGGGATGAGGCAGGCTGGGAGACATGGGCAGGAAAGACCAGCGAGAGAAGGAAAGAAATTCCCATTCCACTGGTGAAAAACCTCACTTTCAACCCCTGGCCTTAAACTCTTCATTTCTTGGGGGAATTAGACTGTGGGTACTCTGGGCAAGACACCTAAGTTTGTAGGCTTGACTTAGTTAAACATTAACACCTGCTGTGTGCCAGAGTAGCCCACAGTTCAAGATTATGCGCTGTGTGTGCTCCCCCTGCACACTGATTTGCCAGTGACATCGGCAGGGGCAGGGAAGACCAATGTGACGGCAAGCCCCCCAAACACACACATGTGCATGTGTACATACATGCATATGCGCATGAGCTCACAGACATACACATATGCACACAGTCACAATGAGCACTCACAGACGCGCACACAATTGCATAAATGCACATGTGAACACTCTCATGTATGAACAATGCACACATTCATGAAGCATATATTAGCACAAACACATACACGCTCACATTCATATGCATGCACACGCCCCCACACAGATATATACAAACACACAAGCACACATGCTTTCACATACATGCACATACACAGACACATGCGTCCACATGCACACGTGCACACTTGCACACACATTCGTGCACATACACAGACATCCAGAATTGAGCGTGGCTGCCGTTCTTTGCTTCTGGGAGCTCTGTATTGTGCCCAGGAACCTGAAGCTTCCTGAGCAACAAGCCCACCCCTCACCCACCTGCCTTCCCCTCCATCACTCTCTCCCAGCTCCCACCACCTCGTGTCAGCAAATGTTGCTTTGAAGAACGGCGCTGGCATCCTGCACTGTCTCCCGCGCTCTCGCATGTGCATTACATTCCTCGCTAGTGCAGTTTGTCTCTTCCTTCCTTTCTCCCAACTTGGTGTCTCATCTACAAATTGTGGTGACACAAACGTTCAAAAGTTGTCTAACTTCTGGGTCCATTTCCTTCCCCTCCTTTACGGTAAGACCCATCTGATGCCAACGCCTCCTTGTGCAGGGTTCCCGGCTCTGATGGAATCACCGCGACGCTTGACTACAGGCCCTCGGTAAACCTGGACTCCTTGCTCTGGAGTGCTCAAAGCCTTCCCGTTGTGAACCCAGCTCCGCTACTGGGACAGATGCCTAACCTCTCCTAGCCTGCCTCTCCACCTCTGGATAACGGAGAGGTGGTCAGGATTGCTGGACAGGATCTAGCACAGTGACCACGCCAGCACGGTGCCTGCGGTTGCTCAGACTCTTCCCCTCGGTCTCCCTCTTTGGTGGTGCCAGGGCAGGGCTGACACGCACAAACACCGTGGGAATGCTAGCAGAACGGCCATTCTTTCAAATAACAGTCCTCAATGTTTGTGTGACGTCTGTTCAGGGGAGGCCCTGGGGTGAGAGGCAGGGGAGAAGACCTAGTGAAAGCCCTTGGACTACAGCACGGAGGAATTCAGTGCCGCCCCAGACTGGTACTTGTGACTCTCGCATAGCCATGGCCGCCCCGGGAGCTGGTGACCCAGTGCTGCTTGAGAGGGTCCCTGGGGGGATACTCCACTTGCTAGTGGCTACTGGGCATGTTCTTTCTAAGCTGCTCTTAGAGTTTGTGTCTTTGGGAAACCTCTGGCCCATCTTTTAATCAGGTTTGGGCTGTGGAGGGAGGCTTAGCAGGAGCAGAGCTGGACTGGAACATTCCAGGGACGCTTGGGGGAGGGGTAGATCCACCCTTAATGATTTGATTCCTTCTTATCTGTCGCATGGCTCTACGTCTCTCCCCTCCTCCAACGCCTCCAGGGCCTGCCTCCTGCCCACAGCAATTCCTCAGCATTCAAGGCACCCATGACCTAGAATCAGCACGGCATCCATCTCCTACTGCTCCTCCTCGGCCCCCAGAGGTTGAAGACGCTGTGCCCTTGCCAGACTGTTCTCCACTCACGCCGCTCCGGTCTGTCCAGTCTGTCTGCAGCTCCTCCCCTTGGCGGCTGCGTGGCTACGTCCCCACTTCTGGAACCTGCATGGCGTGCCTGAGGGCTGTCTGAGGGTGCCAGGGCCTACCCTGGCTGCCCGGCTTGCTGAAAATGAGGGCCCTGTCCCTTGCTACCTACCACGTAGCCCTTAATACCTGAGGGGACTTGGGGTATAAACGGCCCAGTTCCCTCGCTCTTTCTCGAGGTAAACTTGAGGCTGTGTCCTACACGGCTCCAGGGTTCTCCAGGGATGGGAAACATGGGTTGCCAACAGTGCTAGCGGGCTTGGTGGTAACACAGCCTTAGGAGGCTGCCTTCTCTATCCCAATTCCCCGCTTCCCAAGGTGTCTGTTTACCCTGCAAATAAACCACTTGTGTGCAAAGTCCCTGCCTCAAGGTGTGCTTCCGGGGTTACCCAAACCAAGACAGGCCCTGCATGGAACCTCTGCCCTCAGCCAACTACACAGAACAGACCCTCGAAGCCCAGCCAGTGGGGACCCTGCCTGGGGACGTGGGAGTCATAGTAGCTCAGACTCAGCGCCAGACACCGTTCTCAGCACTTCACATGTACTAACTCATCTAATCCCCAGGATTAGAGGGACCACCTCAAGAGGGTCTTATCACTGTTATCGTACAGATGAGGAAACTGAGGCACAGATGGGCTAAGCACCTTGTCTTAGGCCCTAATCCACAGGAGGACAGGGTCCTCTCTGTCATGGTTTTGTGTATCCTCAGCACTTACCACGGTGCCCCGCAAATAGCAGGTGTTCAGAAATATCTGCCAACCTGTGGATGATGCAGTTGGATGACACAGTGATGCAGCTGGAACGTTGTAGAAACAACGCCTGAGTGTGAGGAGATAAACCCCAGTGGCGTGCAGAGTGGTTGATATTCATGCCTGTCCATGTGCCCTGCCTGGTTTCGTATGTCACTTCTCTCCTCCCTGTGTGATCTTGGATCACCTTTATCACGTGGAGCATAAAGGCCTAGACTGGTGTCCAGCACGCCTTAGGGCTCAGGAGCTTTCTCTAAATGACACTCCCAACCCTATCACCTCTTGCCGGGTGCTTTCCACAGCACCTTGTCTGTTTCCTCCATGGCCATTTTTACAGGTGGTATTTATTTTCATATTGCTTTGTTTATTTGCTTTAAAGTCTGTCTGTTCCATGCAACAATTAGCCGCAGGAGAGCAGGGTCCTCTCCGTCATGGTTTTGCGTATCCTCAGCACCTACCATGGTGCCCGGCAAAGAGCAGGTGTTTAGAAATCCCTGCCGACCTGTGGATGACTAAATGAACAGTTAAAGGGAACTGGAATCTTCTAGGTCATGAGAGGGTCTGAGTGGGATTGTCTTGTCCTGACAAGGCTTATCCTGGAACATGACCCAGGGACAGTAGACACCTTGCCCAAGTTGCATGCAAATGAGCGGCAGTTTCCAAATGCTGGGGCCTTATGTCCAGAATTTGCTTCCTGGAAGGAAGGTGCCCCCAGATTTCAGCTCTGTCAATCCAGGGGCCAGACTGTCGGGTTCCCAGTTGAAAAACAACAGCTGTGAATACTCAATGAGACACATGCACTGAGATTCTTCGATTGGTGGTACATGTATAAATTTCAATAATAATGGGGCTGCATGCATCAGACCTGCCAATCATTGCTCCCATGCTGCTGAGACATTGCTCAATGTCAGACACACCTCGCAGACATAGTCTCTGGAATCCAGCCACACAGCCAAAGGCCCCTGGCCCCTTCCCCTCCCAGGCCTGTCTCCCTGTCTCCAGCAGGGAGGGGACTTGGTAGGGACAGCCTTGCTCTCACTCCTCAGCTTCCAGAACTCTGAGCACCAATGTGGTACCTGATGAAACGTCATCTGTTTGCTCTCTGTTCATCTGGTGCTGTCACAACTTCCTGCATTTCTAACTACGTCTCTCCTTTCTTAAAAATGCCTATACTGGCTCCCTTTTGCCTGGAGAATGGAACGTCTACTCATTACATAGCATTTGAGACCTTCCTTAATCTGGTCACCAAATCCCTTTCTCACTCACTTTGTGGCCCTCCAGGTGGGAGCCCTGTTGAGCTTCTCTCACCTCTTCCACCTCTGGCCCTGCTCCTCCTGGCCCCTCACCTCTCCTAGTCCCATGCATATCAGTGCCTGGCACGGAGCCCAGGACACAGTAGGTGCTCAGTCTTCCTGCTCAGGAGACTGAGGAAGGTCTCAGAGACGAGGCTACATTTGTTTCATAGGGCAAACGTAGAGAATTGGACAGGGAGACACTGTAGTAACAAGAGAGGAGGAGGATATTTCAGGTTGTGGGCACAGCAGATCAGAGTGACCGGCAAGAAAGAAGGGAGAGGGAGGGTGGGGCTCAGGAAGGGAGAATCCCCTGGCTTGGCATTTTAGAAACCCAGCCCATTGGCACTCACAGCACTGGATGATGCCAGCCTCAGGGCCACCTCTGAGATTGTATATAAACATTCATTGGCCATTGCTTCTGTGCCAGGCTCTTGGCCAGGCACTAGGAAGGAACTTCTAAGGTATTACAAACACTGAATTATAGTAAAAGGAAAAGAACTGTATGCCAAGAAGAAAGATGGGAACTGACCTCTGTTGGGTACCTGCTGTGTCCCAGGCACTTTGTATTTACTCCCCTGATGGTGGATTGTGCTTACAAAGATGCCTGCCACAATATCCCATCCCTCATGCTCTTTCGCAATGTGACCACCCCACCTTCCCATCAAGATTAGGTATATATTTCTCCTCCCCTTGAATCTGTGTTGACTGCGTAACTTCTGAGACGAGGCCTTAAGAGACTGGTAGCATATCCTCTTTCCTGCTGTGAAGTGACCCTGTGAGGAGAAGTATCCACATCCACATGGACCACCAGAGACCATGCTGTGAGGAAGCCCAAGCTATCACGAGGCAAGAGGCCGTGCCGAGGATCCCCAATCCGTCAGTTGCATTAGTGAAGCTGACTTGCTTGAACCTTGTAGTCCAGCCCATCCACCAGCCAGGAGAATGACCCCAGAGGACACCTCGCAGAACAGAACCACCCAGGCCTGAATCCCTAACCCATAGAATCATGAACAAATAAAATGGTTATTTTTATAAGCCACTGCATGTTGGGGTAGTTTGCTAGGCTGCAACAGAGAACCGAAACATCTCTTTAATCCTCATACACAACTCCAAGAGGCCGGTGGTGTTATCTCTACAGGTAAGGAAATGGGATCAAAGAGGTAAAACGACTAGTCCAACATCCTATGTGAAGACAATTGCAGAAGTGGATTCAAATCCAGGCCTCTGTGACCCCAAGACTTGGCCAGTTCTCTCCGTTGTGGTGCAGAGAGCAGAGCCTTTGTTCCTGCTGAACCTCTCCCTCCAGGGAGGGCGGCTGGGAGAGAAACAGTGGAAGGAGGACTTTTCTCTCGATTCTTTTGTACCTTTTATATTTTGAATATATTACCTATTCTAAAATGAACAAATAAAGGTAACATTTTTATTTACAAGAGAATAATTATGGTATGAGTGTATGTTAGGGTGGGAGCGGATGAAATTAGAGGCCACTTCACAGAACAGCAGCGTTTGGGCTTGGCTAAGAATTCAGTGGTGCCCACCCCTGGCCCTGCTCTGGAGTCACCCACGGAGCTTTAGAATTTGTGATGCCCGGGCAGCCCAGAGGTGCTGTTCTCATTGGTCCAGGGCAGGGCTTAGGCTTCAGGATTTTTAAAAAGCTCTCTGGGAGGTTGAAATGTGCAGCTAAGGTTGAGAGCCAGTGGCTCAACAGGGGACAAGGACTCTGTTTGGCTGAGGAAGTCCGGGGGTGGGCAGAGGGGGCTGAGCGGGCATGAAAAAGCATTGCTTTGGGGGCGTAGATGCTTAAACTAAAGAAAACAAAGCAGAACACAAGAACACAGAGTGGCCCTGCCTTCTGCGCCCTGGTGTGTGTGCTCATTGAGTTGATTCCTGCTCAACCCTCATGGCCAGATTGATCAATCGCAGAGGAAATTCATGCACAGGATGCAAATAATTGGGTTTGGTTACAGGGAGAAATGATACTCGGTGCAAAATCACTGGCTGCCCAGGAACAGCCTTTCCTAGTCCCGAGCTTTGCGGGAGTCCCCAACCTGCAGCTGGCCATGCCCAGGCACCCTTAGGCTGCTGGAAGTGTCTGGGACTCCCTTATAAAGCAGGTGCAGCAAATGGTGACCCCAAGAGACTTGCCTTGAGTTTCAAGGGCAGGAAGGGCCCATGCAGGCCAGGTCCAGCCTGGTGTTTCTGAGGCCTTCAGGCTGGGCTGTACCTTCCAACTGCTGGGGGAGCTTTGAAAACAGATCTCACCCCCCTCCCCAAATCCCTACCCTGAGATTCAGGATTCAGATGCCTTTGGTTGCTGGTGGGGTAGTGGGGTTGTTCATGGAATTGTGCTTCTCTGGAAGCTTCTAGCAGATTAGAGCAGTGGCTATCAGACATAATAGGTGTCAAAATCACCTGGAACACAATAAGATAGGACAAAGGCTCACTGAGAGAAAATAGCACCTGAGCCCCTGTATGTTAACCAAGTTTCCCTGGGTGATTTCGATAGACTCCAAGGTCAGAGAACTGCTGCATTGGCGCATTCATGCTCAAACTTGGAGAGTTAAAAAATATGATCGCCTTGGTCACACTCCCAGAGATTCTGATCGATTAGTCTGGGGTGTGACCTACCATGTTTCCCCGAAAATAAGACAGGGTCTTATATTTATTTTTCCTCAAGAAGACACCCTAGGGCTTCTTTTCAGTGGATGTGTTATTTTTAAGTACGGCACAACAATCTACATTTACTCAAATAGAGTTAAGTCGTCTTCTGGAACATCATCATAACTCTCCAAACCCTGAATTCCATCCTGAATTTCTTGAAACTCTATTTCCTTTAGGACCATTGGCCCCAATCTCTCATGTCGAGCAATAGAGCTCTCATGGGGCAGATGAGAAGGGCTGCTCATCTTCTTTACCGCTCCGCGATGAAATGCATGGGTTGTGCAGATACGCTGCGTAGCCACACCCATCACTAGATCTTATTTTTATTCTATTTCGCAAATGCTTAGAAATCCTGCTAGGGCTTATTTTATGGGTAGGTCTTATTTTTGGGGAAACATGGTAGGTATGGGGAATTTTAAGAGCTCCCCAAGGCAATTCTCCTGTGCAGCAAAGTTTGAGAACCACTCTAGAAAAAGGCTCAGGTATATGTGGGAATTCAGTATATGGTAAGAAATTTTAAGATCAGGGCAGAAAGAGGAAATATTCAGTAATGAGGCTGGTTCAACTGGCTATACATTTGGAAATAAATTCAACTAGTCGTCACTGCAAACAATAAGCTCCAGATGGATTAAAGACATAAATGTAAAAGATAAAATAACAAAATTGCCATATAGAAAAATATTTTCATAATTATAGGGTGGGGAAGACCTTTTAAAACATCATATAAAGCCCAGAAGCTACAATGGGAAAAATTGACAGATTGGCTGTCCCCCAAATTTAAAACTCTACTTGGGAAAATAAATAATAAACACATGACATGCTAGGAGAAAATATCTGCAACCTATATAACAAACCAAAGGTTAGTATCCATAAAGTATTAACTATGCTTACAAATAAATATGAAAAAGACAACAACCCAATAAAAATGCACAAATGATATGAAGAGGTAATTTTCAGAAGAAATATGTATAGAAAGTATAGATTTATATGCCAATAAATATATAAAAAGATGTTCCACTTCATTAATAATGAAATAGGAATAAATTAAATAATAGCTGTTTTTCACCTATCTGGGTAAAAATATTAAAAAATTGATATAATCTATACTAGGGAGGATGAAGAAAATGGGAAATCTCTAATGTTGTTGGTAAAAATGTAGAAAGGACTTTTAGTGAGGGCAACTTGGCATTAATTATCAAAATTTTAACCTCAAAGCGATACAAGTGGATCTACCATTTGATCCAGCAATCCCACTACTGGGCATCTACCCAAAAGATCAAATGACACTCTACAAAAAAGACACCTGCACTCGAATGTTTATAGCAGCACAATATTTCACAATTGCAAAGATGTGGAAACAACCCAAGTGCCCATCAATTCATGAGTAGATTAATAAAATGTGGTATATGTATACCATGGAGTACTACTCAGCTTTAAGAAACAATGGTGATATAGCACATCTTGTATATTCTTGGATACAGCTGGAACCCATTCTACTAAGTGAAGTATCTCAAGAATGGAAAAACAAGCACCACATGTATTCACCAGCAAATTGGTATTAACGGATCAACACCTAAGTAGACATATAGGAATAACATTTATCGGGTGTCGGGCAAGTGGGAGCGAGGAGGAGGGGATGGGTATATACAACAACAACGAGTAAGATGTGCAACGTTGGGGGATGGGCACACTTGAAGTTCTGACTCAAGGGGGGGGCATGGGCAATATACGTAACCTTAACACTTGTACCCCCATGATACGCTAAAATTAAAAAAAAAATTTTAAATGTGCCCACCATTGACCAGTCACGCCACTTGTAGGAATCTATCCTGCAGAAATTCTAACATAAGCATACAAGGTTAGCGTACCGGGATGCTCAGGGCAGCATTGTTTTTCATGTTGAGAGAAACAACAAGAACCAAAGTGTCCAGCGATACAAGGGAACGGTCACATAAACCGCAATATAGCTGTACAAGGGATTGCCGGGCAGCCTCTGTGAACAATGGGTAGGGCTCCGTGTGCCGGTGTGGAAAGATGCACACGGATGTTAGTAAATTAAAGAAAGCGAATCACAAGATAAGGTGGGTAATGAAAGCTATTGCTACATGTGGTGTCTTGGGGCTGCGGCGGGTGGGGGAATTAGCCAATTATGGCTAGTAGTTTCTACCCTGATCCACTTGTGCAGCACATCAACTTGAGTCAACTTTCAGGTGACACCACGGAGAATCTTTGAAGGGCTCACTCTGAGACCCACGGTAAAGAAAGCTGGGCTTGTCTTTAGGCTTCGAAATAATAATAATAATGATAGCCAGCATAGATGAAGTGATTTCTGTGTGGTGCCTGGCCCCCCTGTTCTGAGCCCTTCACATGTATGAACCCACACAGACTTGAGTGCAAATCCTGGCTTTGCCACTTACTAGCTGTGGGTCCCAAGGGAGGTTGTCCCTGCCTGCTGTGAGTGTCAGCTGGAAGATAAGTGGGTAAGGATACTGCTTTAAAGGAGGCACCCTTGGTGAGGTGCCCACTTTATGCACATAATAACCCTCTACAATTCACTGCCAACCTGAGGTCACTCCCTTTAACCCTCATCACGAGAATTCACAATTTCAACTCAGCCTATTTACCGGCTTCCTTTCTTTAAAGCTCTGCTATCAACTTTCCCAAGATTTATTCATGGTTTGGTTTCAGATTTTCTATTCTTGAACTCTTAGGGCAACTCTCCGGGTCTGGAAGTCACTCAGTGTCAATTTTATTACTTCTCAAGTCGCCCAGCCCTCCCTGACCCATCAAGGCCTCTGGCTGCGTGTGACATTTTATAATAAATACTAACTTTGGGGTTCTTGTCTTAACGGAGGAATTAAGTTCAAATTGTGGCTCTTTAGTAATACATAAAACATGAGCTGGGCTTTTAATGGAAAAGTCACCTTCTCATAAGCTCAGCCAGGCACGGCTGGGACAGGCAGATTTAATCCCGGCCCTCTTTCAAAAATCAAGAACAAATATTGGTTTACCCTTTACCAAGATGACCTCGGGCCCGTTTTTTGTTGCAGTGAAACTACGCTAGGTGCTCACGTGCAAAATTAAGCAATGCTTGAGCCTGCGATCCTGGGGTCATCCTACTGTATGTAGCTCATTAGGCAAATGAACGCTCTCCATTTAGAGTGTAGGGAATCCTTTAGCCCAAGGAAGGGAGGTGGAGGTATGGAATTCCAGGAATCTGCAGAGTCCATGAAGGCAGGAACCTCTCTCACATGTTTATGTGCTTAGCACAGGGCTGACCACATAAGGAAATGCATGGCCAATGAATCTGCATTGTCACGCGATTAACCCTATCTGCCTCAGAGGGTCACCCCAGTGAAGCTCCTCTGGAGGACACAGGTCATCTGGCTGACTGTTTAGAAACAAACATTGATGTTTTTGTTGGAAAAAACCGAGTGAGACGCCAGCCTGGCGTCAGCACACAGACCTGGAGATAAGGCTGTCGGTCTCCCAAGCTGTCCTCTGCCGGTCACTAGCTGTGTGAACTGGGGCAAGTTATTTAACTCCTCTGTGTTTTATCTGTAAAAAAGGAATAGAAATAATAATACTTCCCTTATAGCGTTGTTATGAGGAGCATGAGTTAATTTTCCAAAAAAGAAAAAAAGATTAGAAAGATATCTGGCAATATTTTTAAAACTAAAGCCAGGGGCTGGCAAAACCTCACTCTGGGGACCATTCTTTGGGGTGACTTATTCCTATTCACTTACAATGAACTTTTAACAGACAGGGACACTTTAAGCCAAATTCCCCTACCTATAAGAATGTTTAGTTTGGTGGAAAATCTTAGGATTAGTGCTCTGCCCTGCAAGCACCCTGTGGCAGCGTCACTCCAGTGCACGGCCACGGTTTCTCTCTCCCCCGCCACAGTCTCCCCATGGAGATGGGGACCACAAGATCAAAGCAGCAAGTGTCACGGAGTCACTTTACTCGGACCAGTGGTGCCTCGATCATCACCGCATGCTTCGGGAGGCAGACAGGCAGTCCCCCAGCTCTAAAAATGCCCCCTTAGCCTGCTCACAGTGCTGCAACCCCCCCGCCCCCGCCCTGTCAGTGCGGCTGCCTCTCCTTCCACCACTAAGCACAGTTAAAGTATTTCCACACCAGCCAAGGACCGTTTGCTGCGAGTACTCACGGAATTAGCCTCCCACTCTCTTAAACCTCATTGCGCTTGTATTTACTTCTTCGGTTTCTGCCTCTCCCTTGAGGCTATGTGATGGTCGATTTTATGTGTCAACTTGACTGGGCTACGGGGTGCCCAGATATCTGACCGAACATGATTCTGGGTGTGTGTGTGTCTGTGAGGGTGTTTCTGGATGAGATTGACATTTGAATGAGTAGGTCTACCAAGCAGGTGGCCCACCCTGATGTGGCGGGGCTTGTCCAATCAGTGGAAGGCCTGGCTAGAACAAAAAGGCTGCCCCTCCCACACCAGTAAGAGGGGGCTCCTTCTGCTTGAGCTGGGGCATCAGCCTTTTCCTGCCTTTGCGCTCAAGCTGAAACATTAGCTCTTCTTGGTTCTGGAGCCTGCTGGCCTTCAGACAGGAGCCTGCATTATTGGCTCCCCTGATTCTCCAGCCTTCGGACTCAAGCTGAAACGACACCACCAGCCCATCACCCTGGGTCTCCAGCCTACACGTCACAGGGCTTCTCAGCCTCCGTAACTGTGTGAGCCAATTCTTTATAATAAATCTCCTTACATGTATAATGTTATACATATACACACATATCTAATATTGGTTCTTTTTCTCTGGAGAACCTTCGCTAACACAGGCTGTGAATTCAGTGACAGCAGGAATCTCTCTGTGCCTCAGTTTCCCCATCCGTAGAGCCCAGGGAAGGGCTGGCCGTTCTGTCAATCTTTGTTGAAGGGAGGGACGCCTGAGTGAGAAGGGGTCTCCGTGACAAAGCCATCCCCTGGAACCCACGGCTCTTCCAAAGCCCTTACGGCAGCGCTCGGACGATCTGTGAAGTTGGTGACGTTAACAGTTGGGATTTGCTGTCCCGTCGGCGTCCTTCTCTCTGCCCTGGTGGGTCTTTCGGTTCCCGGCTCCCCAGCCTGTTCTCTGGTCGGGACACACACCAAGAGCGAATCCGCACCGCGCGCGAGTGACGGGAGAAGGTGCTGTCAGGGGGCGAAGAGCCGTCGGTGGCGCCGAGTTCTCCGGCTGCTTGCCCTGCGCCTGTTACTGGTGGTCACTGAGCGGCACTGGCGTCTTCTCCAGAGAAAGGTACCCGCCCCGTCTCAGGGACGCGGCTGCTGCAGCTGGGAGCCGAGGGAGGTCACACAGGGCACGCAGCCCGCAGGTGGCAGAGCTGGGCCTCGCCACGGTCCGTGGGACTCCGGACCCCACGCTTTCCCCAAAGACCTCTGGCGGCCGATTGGGTCATGCCCGGACATCTTTACTTCCTCCCGTGCTGGAAGTGTGCATCTTCACGTCCACCGCGGCTCCATGGCGGGCAGAGGGCTCCTCCCCATCCCTTGACTTGGGCCAATCCCTGGACCAACCGTCAGTGGCTCCCTGCACACAGGAAGGCCCGAGTTGCTTTCCCCAGCGGGAACTGTGGAAGGGCAGCTCAGCTGTCGTGTTGAGCAGCCCCGGTGTGGGGATGTTAATGTCCCTCTCGCAATGTCCTCTTGAGAATCCAGTGAACCAGTAAATTCACCAGTCCCGATCCTGACCGTGTAAGTGTCGGGGAGGGTTTGAGCAGTTCAGCCCCCAAGGACAGAGACCTGAACAGAGACTCAGGTGACCAAGAGAAACAAAATCAGCATCCCCGGCAGAAAGGAGAGATAGGGCTGTCCTTGGAAACAGACTCTGGGAGTCCCCAAAAGGACACAAGAACAGGTGGCTGGGAGCAGCATGGATTAGTGTGGCGCTGCCAGACCAAGTTTGAGAGGTCTGGATTTTAATCCCAGCTCTGCTAGATATTTGCTGTGTGGAGTTGGCTTGGTTCCTTAACCTCTCTGTACCTCTCAGTTCCCCCAGGTGTAAAGTGGATATAACTACACCTGTCTAACTTTCTTCCATGGCTGTTACGTAGTCTATGCATTTAGCTCTAAGGTCGCTGATGAGACGTAGTGATAAGAGGGCAGTGACCAGATCCACATATTACAGAGATGGACACTCAAGGCAGAAGATAATCAATGCTGTTTAGGACAAGCTGTCTGAACCTGTGCCATGGACAGGGCCAGCCACAGTGGCCAGCAAGGTGGTCCATCTACACTCCTAATGCAGCCAGAAGGGCCTTTCCAAGATGCACATTGGATACTGTCATTCACCTTCCTGAAACCAAAAGACTGGGAGAGTCTTTCAGGGCAAGTTAGAAATATTTATCAAGAGCCTTAAAAAGACACCTATGTAGGGTCCAGGTAAGAACCCAGGTTTTGGAGTGGGGCATCCTTAGCCTCAAAACCCTGCTCTGATCCTTACCTGTGGCCTGATCCACTCACATCAGCTCTCTGAGCCTCCTCCATGTTCCTTCCAAAACACTCCTCCCCCAGTGGCTGCCTTGTAGAATTGTGAAGTTTAAAAGACATGACACAGAGTGTATGCATGGCTTATAGTGAGCATTTAACAATTGTGGATGCTATTATTATATTATTATTATCGGTAATACAGCACATTGAAGACTACTGTAGCATCTTAACAAGCAGCATCTTAACAGTGGCAGAATCCCTCTTCAGGAGGAATCATCTCTGTTTGGGGAAATACCCGATGGAGTCTCCTGGGAAAGAGGACATCAGAGGATGGGCGAGCTGTTCCGTCTGAGGCACAAGGAGGCATTTGTGGGTCCGTGTCTGGGAGAGAAGAGCGGAGAGGTGGGGCAAGGGAAGGTGCACAGAGAAGCAAAGGTGATGAGACGTGGAAAGGCGAGTGAAACCCACTGTGGGGTGGCCTGGGCCAGAGAAAATCACTGGTACAACTCCTCTGTGGGTAAATCAAACATGATGTGTCAAAAGTCTTAAAATCACACTGACCTCTGTCTGCCAGCAATTCTATCAGTACAGCTTTATCTTGAGGAGGTAATCATGGATGTATGCAGATATTCAGCAACAAGAATATACATTGCTGGCCGGGCGCGGTGACTCACACCTGTATTCCTAGCACTCTTGGAGGCCAAGGCGGGCGGATCGTTTGAGCTCAGGAGTTCGAGACCAGCCTGAGCAAGAGTGAGACCCTCATCTCTACTAAAATAGAAAGAAATTAATTGGCCAACTAAAAATATATAGAAAAAATTAGCTGGGCATGGTGGCGCATGCCTGTAGTCCCAGCTACTCGGGAGGCAGGAGGATCGCTTGAGCCCAGGAGTTTGAGGTTGCTGTGAGCTAGGCTGATGCCACAGCACTCTAGCCAGAGCAACAAGATTGAGACTCTGTCTCCCCCCTCCCACAAAAAAAAGAATATACATTGCTGTGGTTTGTTTTTTATCATGAAAAAATAAATGAAAACCTAAATGTCTACTAATAGGTAGTTATGGTCTATCCATCCACACAACAGAATAAATGCTCAATAGCCATTAAAATTGACAGTGTAGATCCAGTTTTAATAACAAGAAAAGTTGTTTTAATTTTATTATTTAGATAAATAAAGCATATTACAAAATGTAAATGTGTACAAAATGTGTAAAGTGTGACCTGATTTTGTAAAAAAATAAAAAAAAAACCAACAAAAATCTATACATGTAAATTTTCAAAGGAAAAATATAGAAGATGTATGCTAAAATATCAATGTAACCATCTAGGAAGTGGGATTTCTGGTGACTTAGTTGTTTTATTTTTGATTTTTTGAGTTCTCTTTTTTTGCTTATTGTTATGTTTCCTCTAAAATATCTCATTTGTCTATAAAATATATATAGACCAATCAAAGTAACAAATAGAGGTGATTTTGCAGGATGCAGCCATAGCAGTCCTCATAGGGAAATTCATGACTTTAAGCATGTTATCACCAAAAAGAGAAGAGCAACAAACTTTATGTACTAGAAAAAGAACAAAAACAAATCAAAGGAAAAGGGTAAAAATACTGTAATGATAAAGAAACAGAGTAAATAAGTAAATAAATTAGTAAATAAATTTAGTAAGTAAATAAATTAGCTAAAGTAAATAAATTAGAGAACAACAACAACACAAAACCCCTAGTAGAATTGATCAATAAAACCAAGAGCTAGCTCTTTAAAAGGACCAACAAAATATACAAACCTCTGTCAAATCCAATCAAGATGGAAGAGAACACATAAACAAAATGAGAAGTGGCATAACCTCCCATCCAAAAAGGATTAACACACCACGCACAGTTTCACATTCAAACATTAGAATCATCTTCATGAAAATGGATCATTTTCAACAAATCCATAAACTACCAGGGGCCTCCAAACGTGGACCTCATCCGTATGACAAAAAACAGCCACCAAGGAAAGCCCAGGCAGAAGGAACTCCTTCCCATCAAAGGGTTCTGAGAGCCGCCTTTCCTTTCCTCACGACCACATACGAATTAATTAAATAAATAAATCGAAAGGGAAACTTCTGCCACTATCTTGATCAAGCATGTCAGGATCGGCCTCAAAATGTTATTAAGACACACCAGTGCTGCTGGCTGAGATGACATCATTTGACAGAAGCTGTGATTTTCCTCCAACCACAAACCAGCTCAAGGGTTTCTGCAGGGCCTCTGAAGTCACCCGTGGCCTCTTTTGCTTGGCGAAACTTCACACCTTGGAGCGTGCTTCCAGGCGGGGCTCGTGTACCCAGGCACGCTCGATTCCTGGTCAAGTTCCAGCCTTTGAGACAGAGTCTTCTTCTCACAGACGCTGCTTTGAGGATCCTGATAAAAGGGGTCTCTCCTTGGGGACATCGGCTTCATGAACCTGCGCCCTGAGTACCTTGTCACATTTGTGGATAAAAGTAAAAAAAATTGAAGAGTGTGGGCATTTCCTTGTGCATTCTTTGCTCTGACAGTTTCTAACTTAATCTGGGTCCTCTGTAAACATGAACAGATGTTCATAATCATAACTGCAGAGTAAGTCTTGGAGTATGTCTTCTTTAACATCCTTTTACAGGAAACTATTGGTGACACCAAAACCCAGCGATGGTGATCAGATGTTACCTAAGTATGTAGACTGCTGCCCACCACATCGTACTTGTTGGGAGGGAAATAATAATATGTCATAAACCCTCGTTATTTAACAAAGACTGATTTCAAAATACAGCACCAGAGAGGAAATCAAAGGGAAAACATCAGTTAGAGAGACCATGTTCAACATCCTCCTCCAAAGCTCATTTAATTCCGGGGCCTCTGAGTTAAGAACTTGGGTCTTTTTCTGTCCCCACATTTCAGCCCAGCCGGGGGCACCTGCATCGACCCACAGGGCATGGGAGCTGATCAAGGCTGTGAAGATACATCTCTGCTGTATAGACAAGAACACGCAAACCCACTCAGCTCTTCAGTGAATTAATACAAACCACATCCCACAGGCACTTTACAGGGCTCAGGTTGGGTGCTGGGTGTGTTAATCAGGGTTCTACAGAGAAACAGACCAATAAGGTAGAGATGCGTGTGTGTATGAGAGAGAGAGAGAGATTTTAAGGAACCGGCTCATGCAATTAGGAGACAGGCAAGTCCAAAATCTGCAGGGGAGACCAGCAGGCTGGAGACCCAGTGAAGAGTTGATGTTGCAGCTTGAGTCCAAAGAGAGTGTGGAGGCAGAACTCCCTTTTCCTTGAGGGCCCTCAGGCTGTTTTTTCTTAAGGCTTTCACCTGTGTGAGGCCTGCTCCCATTAGGGAGGGTAATCTGCTTCACTCAAAGTCTAATGATGTAAATGTTGATGTCATCTAAAACATCCTTTCACAGCAACATGCAGACTGGTGTTTGACCAAGTGTCTGGGTACTGCGGCCAGGTTGACACATGAAATGAACCACCACTCTGAGCTGGGGACATGCATGCAGAGAGTGGGCAGGTGAGCACTCCTGGGAGCAACACCTGGGGAGTGAGGGCACCTGGGCGGAGCAGAGAGAAAGTCAGGCTGCAGGGCAGGCCCAACAGAGACCTCAGCTGATCTCACTGGGAGCTTGGAAGCTGGTATCTCCTGTTGTTCCCATTGAATCAAGGCAGGGAGGCTGTGCCATCATCCCCTTGCACAGACCAATCACTAGGTGGCAGCTGGCCCCAGGGAGGGATGTATTTTCAGAGTGCTTGATCTGAATGTGTTCTCCAAAATGCATTTGTTGAAGCTTAATCACCAATGTCGTAGTATGGAGAGGCAGGGCCTTTGAGAGGTGATTAAGTCATGAGGGCACAGCTGTCATGGATGGGATTAAGACCCTTATAAAAGGGCTTGAGGGCGTGAGTTCATTCTCTTCTGTGCCATGCGAGGACACAGAGACAAAGCGCCAGCTTGGATGCAGACGGCAGCCCTCGTCAGACACTGAGTCTGCCGGCACCTTGATCTGGGCCTTCCCAGCCTCCAGAACTGTGAGCAGTCAATTCCTGTCCTTTGTAGATTACCCAGTTTAAGGGGTTTTGTTGTAGCAGCACAGACTAAAAACAGAGATAGTCTGAACTGAGAGCCATCAGTGCCCAACTCTCCCCGCACCCCGGGGCATGGGTACCTCCAGCTGGAAGGAGGGGTTGGGTGATGTGCCCTAGTGTCTACTGCACAGACATCGTCTCACTTTATCCCTCACAGAATGTTGCAACGTGGGCATGATTATTCCCACTCTACAGATGAAGAAACTGAGGCTCAGACCAGTGGACTGACTTGCTAAAGCTCACAGAGCTGGCAGTTGGGTTCTGGATTCCAATCCAACCCTGGCAGGCTGTAAATTAGGCCAGGCTGTTCAATAGCTCAGCTTTAGGATGTGGACGCCGTCTTGAGTTTATCTGTAACAGAGATTCCCATGTCGGGATGTATATTCTTCTCCCTGGTTGGATTAGGGAGTGTCACACTTGACAGCTGGGTGGAGGGACACACACAGCTAAAGATCCACTTGATCTCTGGAAGGCTCTATGAGGTAGAAATTATTAACCGTAGTTAATAATTTGAGAAATTATTAGAGAAAATAATTCTCTAATAGAATTCTCTAATAGTGAGAAAACTGGCACGGTAGGGTTACGCAGCTTTCCCAGACTCTCACTGCTGCTAAGTGGTGGGACCAGAGTTTGAACCCAGATCAGCTGAATCCAGAGTCCAGCCTTTGCACCTCTAAATTCTACCAAGCACCTCAAGTGAAGGATTCTAGGTGCTCAGTGCGAAGCAATTGGGAGGGGTTGGAAGACACAGGGAGGACTTCCTGGGGGAAGTGGCACTTAAAGAAAGTAACTGTGAAGAAGGATTGGGCATCCACTTGGCTCAGGCTCTGGTTCAGGGTGGAATGCGGACGGGCAGGAGACTGGAGAGGGATTACGGATGGCAGCGCTGCAGAGGCAAAGGCAGGGAGCTGGGACCTGACTATAAAGAGCACTGGGGACAGTGGGAAAAACGAGCCAACTGGTGCAGGCCCGAGACGGCCTAAGAAGCTGGCAGGGCGCCTGGCCTGCATCCCCAGCGCCTCCATCCCTGCTCGTTCCTTAGCCCTGGAACACAGGAGGAATGTTTGCTCCTCCTTGGCTCCTCCAGGGCCTTGGCGGCTGACACACTGACCCACATCACAGGCAACTGTGCGATCTGTTCCAGCCTCCCTGGCAGGGCCTGCTGGCTGCGTGGCTGCCTTCGCTGAGTCTTCCACTTGGGTGGGCAGACAGGAAGCCGTCCGGGCCGGAGAGCTCTGCGCTTCTCGATTGACTGAGCCTGTCTGGCCCCTTCCCCTGACCTTGCCTCTGAGCCTGCTCTGGAGGCCTCCACTGTCCCTGTGTCCATGCCAGGACAGACGAGATTGTTCTAGATCCCATGGGCTGCCTCCTGATAGGGCAGCGTGTGTGTCACGCCCTCCAACCCCCAAGGCTCCTCATGGTCTCTGCCCTGGAGTCTACAGACTGGCCATAGAGGTGGTGGCTTCTGGAGAAGGTGGCTCTTGATGGGATGGGTAAGATTGAGGCTGGTAAAGGAAAGAAATAAATGAAGGGAACAGAGAACAAAGTGAGCAAGGTATCTATCAGGGCCAACAGTCACTCACTTATTCAATCAACAAACACTTCTTGCAGACCTGCTGGGGCCAGGTGATTTATAGAAAGGAAAGCACATCAGATTGGCTCTAAGGAATGGCAAACTAATGCTACGCCTCTCTCCTCCCAGATGTTCCCCAGGTAACTGCATCTCCGCGTGGCCCAAACCGACCTCACTGGGTTCGTCTCCTCCTCTTGAACTCCCTGTCCCCATGAATGATACCACCAGAAACCCAACTGCTCCAGCTAGCAAACTGGGCTATATCTTGGTTTCTCTCTCCCTCACTGCCCACAACCAGCCCTTCAACCCCTCCTGTTGAGGTGGCCCTCTGACAGCTGCTCTCCGTGGCTCTGTCTCAGCTGTGCTAAGGGCCTGTCCCCTCTGGCCTGGGCCTCCACAGCTGGTATCTGTGCTTTCACTCTGTCCTCCCTCCTGTCCATTCTCTGCAGCATGACCACAGGCATCCAGTTGGTTGTGGCATTTTGAGGCTTAAAATCCTTCACTGTTTCCCCCACTTCCCTCAGGACAAAGTGTCCAAAGCCCTGTGCCAGGGACTGAATTGTCTTTCTGCAATATGCATATATTGAAGCCATAACCCCCAAAGCGATAGTATCTTTAGAAGGTAACGAAGGTTAAATGAGCTCATAAGGGTGGGGCCCCAATCTGATGGGATTGGTGTCTTATAAGAGGAGTAGACGCCAGAGAGCTTGCTCTCTGCCATGTGAGGACACGGTGAGAAGGCGGCCATCTACAAGGCAGGAAGAGAGCCCTCACTAGAATCCAAATTGACTGGAAACTTGAGCTTAGACTTCCCAGCCTGCAGAACTGTAAGACAGTAAATGTCTGTTGCTTAAGCTTCCCAGTCTAAGGTATTTTGTCAGAGTAGCCAAGCAGACTAATACAGTCTGTGCGATCTGTCCCCTGCCAACTCCACCCAGCTAATTTCTCTCCGTTTGGGCATCATCAGAGCTGTCCTTCCTGGGAAGCTGCTCTTTATCTTTTAAATTGACAAAAATTATATATTGATGGTATACAACATGCTGTTTTGAAATAAGTATACATTGTGGATTGGCTCAATCAAACTAATTAAAATATGCATTACTTCACATACTCATTTGTTTAGAGAGAACACTTAAAATCTACTCTTAGTGATTTTCAAGTACACAATACCTTGTTATTAACTACAGTGACTGTTGTACAATAGATCTTTGGAAAGGGCAATTTCTTAAATGAAATAATGGCATCCAAATTAGGAAGGAAGAAGCAAAATCGTTTATATTCACAGATGATGTGATCTTATAGGAAATGCTGAAGAATCAACAAAAGACTATTCAACCTAATAAACAAATTCAGCAAAGTTATGGGATAAAAGATCAACATGTAAAAATCATTTGTATTTCTATATTCTAGCAAAGAACAAACCAAAAAATGAAATTAGGAAAACAATAGGGCATTTAAAATACCATCAGAAAGAATAAAATACTAAGGAATGAATTTAACCAAGGAGATACAAGACTTGTTTGTACACTGATAACTATAAAATACTACTCAAAGAAATTAAAAGAGATCTATATCAATGGAAAAGCATCCCATATTCATGGATTGGAAGATGTAATGCTGCTAGGATGTTAATATTCCTTGAAGCAATCTACAAATTCAATGCAATTCCTATCCAAATTCCGATAGCTTTTTGCAGAAATGGAAAAGCTGATCCTCAGATTCATATGGACTTGCAAGTGATCCTGAATACCCAAAACAATTTTGGAAAAGAAGACCAAAGTTGGAGAACCCATGCGTCCTAATTCCAAAACTTATTGCAAACCTATATAATAAACAGTGTGTCACCAACAAAAGAATAGACTCCATATAAATCAAATGGAATAGAATTGAGAGGCCAGAAATAAGCCCATATTATGGTCAATTAATTTTCTACAATGATACCAAGACCCTATTCCTTGAGGGAAAGAATAGCCTTTTCAACAAATGGTGCTGGAACAACTGGTTCCAAAATGCAAAAAAAAAAAAAGTTAAACGTATATACTGTGTTTCCCTGAAAATAAGACCTACCCATAAAATAAGCCCTAGCAGGATTTCTAAGCAATTGCACAATATAAGCCCTACCCCGAAAATAAGACCTAGTGATGGGCGTGGCTACGCAGCGCATCTGCACAACCCATGCATTTCATCGTGGAGTGGTAAAGAAGACGAGCAGCCCTTCTCATCTGCCCCATCGTGACAGCTACTGTCCCAGAGGTGACCGGAAAGGTGCGGGCAGCCCCACCAACAAGGTCGGCTCTCCTTGTCAGGTCCCGGCCATCCTGTGCGTGCTGCAAGCTGAGGCTTTGAGGGGAAAATAACACATCCCCTGAAAATAAGCCCTAGGGTGTCTTATTGAGGAAAAATAAATATAAGACCCTGTCTTATTTCCGGGGAAACACAGTACAAAAATTAACTCATAATGGGTCAAAGACCTAAACATAAGAACTAAAACTATAACTCTTAGAAGAAAACAGGAGTAAACCTTCATGACCTTGGATTTGGTAATAGGTTCTTAGATATGACATTAAAAGCAGAAGCCAGAAAAATACAGATAAATCAGACTTCATCAAAATTAAAAACTTTTGTGCATCAGAAGATATCAAGAAAATGAAAAGACAATTTACATAATGGGAGAAAATAATTGCAAATTGTGTATCTGACAAGGAAATTGTATCCAGAATGTATAAGAAACTCATTAAACTCAATAAGAAGATAACCAAATTTAAAAATGGGCAAAGGACTTGAAAAGCTTTTCAACATCATTAGTCATCAGAGAAATGCAAATTAAAACAATGAGACACTACTTTGTACCCACCAGGATGGCTGTAATAATAATAACAACAACAACAGCAATAATAAATGGAAAATAACAAGTGTTGGCAAGGATGTAGAGAAATTGGAATCTTTGTACATTGCCACTTGAAATGTAAAATGGTGCAGCCACTGTAGAAACAGCTTGACTATTCTTTAGAAACTTAAACACAAAATTACCATATGGCCCAGCAGCTCTACTCCTAGGTATATACCCCAAAGAATTGGAAAAGTGTTCAAACAAAAACTTGTACATATGTCCATAGCAATACTATCCATAATTGCTAAAAGCTAGAAACAACTCAAATGTCTATTACCTGATGAAGGGATAAATGACATGTGGTCTATCCCTGCAAGGAAATATGCAGCCATACAAAGGAATTAAGTTCTGATACATGCTATATATAACATCAACAAATTGCCAAAACATTGTGCTAAGTGAACAAAGCTAGACACAAAAAAGATCACATAATGCATGATTCCATTGGTGTGCACCATTCAGAATAGGTAAGTCCATAAGGACAGAAGCCAGACTGGTGGTTACCAGGGGATTGGGAATGACTGCTTATGGGTACAGGGTTTCCCTTTGGGGTGATGAAGTTGTTCTGGAACTAGATAGATACGATGGTTGCACAACATTGTCAATGTATTAAATGTATATGAACAATGCACTTTAAAATGGTGAATTTTATGTTAAAGGAATTTTACTTTGATAAAAGCAAAAAAGAGGTAGGGTGGATCAGCCAATGGTGCCTGCCTTGCACTTGCACGGAAGTCCTACATGGACAGAGACCCCTCTGCCCCAGCCTTTCATGTTTTCCACAGAGCAGCCACCCAGGCCCTCAGAGCTAGGGCAACTATGCTCTTCATCCCACCTCTGCCTTCCTCTGAAGGGAAGGGGGATTGTCTCACATATTAAATCCTCCATGTCAGTGGGAGTAAGCATCAGGATGTGGCTAGAACTGTTGCTCTAGGTTGCAATTATATCTGCCAAAGGTGTGTGAGTATTTATGAGTGCAAATATTCTTATGGTCACCATGACTGCAGCACTATTTGCATTCATCCTGATGATTAAAACTCAATTTACAATGAAAACAAACATTTTGTTGTGAAATTGTGTTTTAAGGATCCTCTAAAGGCTCTTCTGAGATTTATTTCAGTCTAGTAAATGTCTTACTTCAGGGTGAGACTTTAGAACCTTTGAACAGTTTATTTGGAAGGATTTGGTTATTAGAAAACTTTTATAGTCTTTATAATTTAATGGGGGAAGAATAACAACCCGATTGGCTTCCAACAACAATGGATTCTCCATGTCTGTAATGTCTTGCCATCCTTAATGGGTGGGATAGTGCAAGACTATGGGGGTATTTAGGAGTTGAGATACCTGGGTCCCAGGCTACTCAAAAGCTAGATGACTTGAGGCAATTCCCTTCTCCTCTCTGGGCCTCGATTTTCTCTTTAGAACAACCTATGGGTTGAATTTTTACATAATAAAAACTTTTGATCCCATAATCCTATACTTGGGAATTTTTCCTGAAGGAAAATTTTAACAAAAGCAGTAAGTTACATGTTTAAAATTGTTCAGTGCAGTATTATCCATAAAGGCAAAAAGTCAAAAGCAACAAAAATATCCCATGAATTGGAAGTAGCTGATAGAATTATGGAAAAACTTACGACAGAATAATAAAGTGACATTAGAAGTAGTAATTGCCAGGTAGATACTCCATCCCCGTCAACACCACCAAGACCGGGATGATGCTCATTAAAATGAAACAATGATTATTTTCAAGTGATGGGATTATGGTTGATTTTTTTCTTCTTTATGCTTTTATGTATATATTTCAAATTTTCTATAATGAACACATATGATTTTTATAACCAGAAGAGACGACCATCCTTGAAATAGCAATTAATTTTATAAGGAATACATGACAAAGAAGAAAATATCTAAGTTATAATGTGAAATGAGAAGGAAATAGAACATAAAATGAATATTCAGATTGCAACTAGTTTGAAATGGTAACAGACCAAATCCCTGAAAATCTCTGCCTAATGATCAATCCATCTAATAACTGATTCTCTCAAAATTCACCCCCATGCCTTTAGGTGTTTTAGGGTCTATTCGATTATTAATTCTTTTTCATTTTGGCTCCCTTTTCTTTCCTTTTTTAAAATTTTAACAGATTTAGGGGGTATGAGTTGAATTCCATTACATGTATATATCGTATAGTGGTGGAGTCTGAACTTTTGGTACACCCATCATGTGAGTAGTGAACATTGTACCCCGCAGGTACTTTTCCACCCCTCCCCCCTTGTGAGTCTCCAATGTCCATTATACCACTCTGCATTGTGCCATCTTTTGACATGTTAAATATTTTTTATCCAATCGTCTAAGGGCACTTCTGATAATATTATATTTCTAAGAGTTATTTTAAACACTTGCACCATCCCTTGATTATGGGATTGTTTTTTATTCTTGTGTCTATAATAGTCCCATTTAAAAGGTATATTGTTAATACATTTTTTAACCCCACGTACCCAAAATGAGTTTTTGAAAATTTTTAATTATTTTAGGTACACGATAGTTGTATATCTTTATAGGGTACCTGTGATGTTTTGATACAAGTATACAATGTGAATTAATCAAATCACATTGAGGTAATTGAGGTATCTAACATTTCAGGCATTTATTATTTCTTTGTGTTAGGAACATCCCAATTCTGCTCATTTGTTTATTTATTTATTGAGACGGAGTCTCACTCTCTTGCCTGGGCTAGAGTGCCGTGGCGTCAGCCTAGCTCATAGCAACCTCAAACTCCTAGGCTCAAGTGATCCTCCTGCCTCAGCCTCCCAGGTAGCTAAGACTACAGGCACATGCCACCATGCCCAGCTAATTTTTTCTATTTTTATTTTTTTGGCTAATTTCTTTCTATTTATAGTGGAGATGCTGTCTCGCTCTTACTCAGGCTGGTCTTGAACTCCTGAGCTCAAGCAATCCTCCCACCTCGGCCTACCAGAGTACTAGGATTACAAGCGTGAACCGCTGGCCTCTCTTACAAGCATCTGGTCTCTTTTAGTTATTTTGAAGTGTACTCTAACTTGTTGATTATAGTCACTTTGTTGTGTTATCAAATATTCATTCTATCTAACTAACTATATTTTTACACCCATTAACCATCCTGTCTTTATCCCTCCCTCCTCAATACGTTTCCCAGCCTCTGGTAACCATCATTCTGTACTCTGCCTCCAAGAAATTAATTGTTTTTAATATTTAGCTCCCACATACAGGTGAGAATATACAAGATTTGTCTTTCTGTGCTTGGCTTGTTTCACTTAACATAATGTTTTCCAGTTCCATCCATGTTGTTCCAAATGGCATGATTTCATTCTTTGTGTGGCTATATAATATTTCATTGTGTATACATACCACAATTTCTTTATCCATTCATCTGCTGATAGACACTTAGGTTGTTTCCAAATCTTGGCTACTGTGAATGGTGCTGTAATAAACATGGGGGTGCAGATACCTTTTCAATATACTGATTTCCTCTCCTTTGGATATATACCCAGAACATATGTTTTCTTTCCTCTGTCTGCTAAAATATGCTGTTAAGCCCTTTCAGTGAATTTTTCATGTCAGTTATTGTTATTTTCAACTCCAGAATATCTATTTGGTTTCTTTTTACAACTTCTATATTGCTACTGATATTCTCTATTTGGCAAGCCATCATTTTCATATTTCCCTTTATGTTCTTGGGACATGGTTTCCTTAGCCCACTGAACGTATTTTAAATAGATGATTTAAAGTCTTTGTCTAGTAATACTAGTATCTACTCTTCCTCAGGGACAGTTTCTATTGATTGCCTTTTTTCCTATGTATGGGCCATACTTTATTTCTTTGCATGCCTCATAATATTTTGTTAGAAACTATACATTTTAAATAATATATTGTAATTTGGCAACTCTGGAAATCAGATTCTTCCTTCCCTCTGAGGTTTGTTGTTTTTGTGCATTTCTTTAGTGACTTTTCTGAATGAATCCTGTAAAATCTGTATTCTTAATTGTATTTGGCCATGGAAGTCTCTTCTCAGTTACCTTAACAATGAGCAAATGATTGGATAGAGATTTCTTAAAGTCTAAGTCTCCATCTCTTTGCCATGGGACTCTATTGTCTGTGTGCATTGGGGCATGCTTTCTAAACTTATCCAGTCAGTTGACAACTCTGTCTTAGCTTTCACTTCTTGTGCAGGATCTCAAGGTCAGTTCAAGGTGGGAAATTAGTACCTTCTCAGGTTCTTCCTGAGCATGTGCACAGCTCTAGACATATACAAAGGCCTATGCATGTGTGTGGCCTAGACTCTCAGGAACATGACAGAACTTCTTAAAGACCCTATGGACATCTCATGCCTCAGATTTTCCTTTTAAGTTTTTTTAATTTAGCCTATTATTTTCCCCAATTATTTAACTGTCCAAGGAAGCCACAAATTTAATCAATTGCCTCTAATTGTTTTTAACAAATACCCCAAGGAAAAAGGCTTTTTGCACTGTGTGGGCTTTGTGTCAGGTCAAGTAAAGACAGCCTTTTAAGTGGGGTCTTCTGGGCAACCATTTGACAGGTCAAATGATGACAGTTCTCTGGAAATGAGGACTTGAAGGAGCTTCAACACTGTCATGCCCTTCTAGTGGCTGTCAGGCTGCTGGTTTTTACTATGATTTAGGCTGTTAATTTTCAAAGCTGCTGAGGAGCTAAAGAGCATGAGAGGGAAATAGGGCAAATTAAAATGCCACAACACTTGCTGCCCTTACCAAAATCTTGCTGTTTTTCTTTAATGGATGCTCCATAGATTGCTGCATGAATTTGGTTACCTTCCAGAGTTCTGAGTTGATTCTGAAAATTTTTGCCAGTTTTCTCATGAATTTTTGGAAGTTCTAACCCTGCCATCTTCACTGGTGTCACCTTATCATATAATTTTGAATTTTGATTTACAGGCTTATTTTGAGTGTGAGAGCTATTTATCTCTCCCTGCATTCCTCCATGTCTAGCAGTTATGATGCTGTCTCTGCCCAACCCTTTGAGACCTTTAATTCAGAACCAGGTTTTACATTACCAGTCTGGGGTTTTAGCCCAGTAATGACATTGGGGATATTGCAGGTACTTTCATCAAGTCAACAGGTGGATCGATGTCATGTTCGTAAGGATTTATCCTCCCCCTATATCCCTACATTTGTTTCATATGAGATGAAACTGGGAGCTATCAGCAGGCTTTTCCAGCTTCTTTTCAAGAGCAGAAGGTACTCATTTGAACTCCTGGTTTTAAGAAGTGAGCCTGACTCTAGTTGAAGGCTGTTAACTCCTTGTTGCACCCTAGGATCCAAATTCCCACTCCCTCTCTTTGCTTCCTGACCTTTAGCCCAGGAACCTCACTGTGATAGCCTCTTCTTCCCAATTTTATTTCCGGTCCATGGAAATTCTTCTCTTGTTTTTGGACAGGTCTATGCCTTTTTAATTTTCCCTCTTTACATTTTGTTTATTGTTGCTATATGTTTGGTGCAAGAAGGCTTGGGATTGTAGGAGTAGACAAAGCATGAACGAACATCATCATCTTGATTATATGTTGTGTGAGATCTGCCATCATTTAAAATTTTTAATTATTTTGCAACATGAGACAGTATCTATTGACTTTCTGCCCTGATAGATGAGAAAATTAGCCTAAAATGATTAAAAAATGACAATACATATCTATGTCATGCTTGCACACTGGGGGGCAGTACTTCTGAGTATGTTTCTCTGACAAAACTACTTCTGCTGCTTTCAAAAGGTTATAAATACACTCAGCATTTATCTTGATTTACATTCTAGAAAAACACAGAAAGAAGGCACCAATCACCACAACAAGGAATTTTTCCTTTTCTTTTGTCAAGCATGTTTTATGAGAGTGAAGAAGTGGCTCTGTGGAGGATAGAAATAATTCCCAGAAAAACCATGATTCCATCTAATTATAATACTTGTATGCATACATACGAGCCTGGATGAAAAACTGTAATGCCCAACTGAGTAAAACTTCACTAACTAGAAGTGTAAGGAATAGATTAGCCTGATCCAATTTGACCGAGTTTTACTGAACTTTTACAAGGTACAGTTTCTTGTGCTAGTCATTGAGGGGATTATAGAAGTGAGTGAAAACCATTTCTGTTCTCTAGGGGAGTGGTAGGGGAAGTAAAACAACTTGAAGGCATACAGTGTGGTCTGTGCTGTCTTGATGTCCTTCTGCAAAGTTGTTTCTGAGTGCAGGCTTGAGGATCGGGCGACTCCTAAGGCACCTGAATGTTTAAGAACAACCTTCTCCATTCTGTTGAAGACCCCACCATAAGGAAAAAATTAGTGGCTTTATGTGAAATTTTCCCATTGGCTTTTTATGGATCAACTCAGTGTTCCAAATGTGGAAATAATATTAATCAATTGGCTAGAGATGTAGCTCTGAAGGGTAGAGGAATTCAATTATTTTAATGTTGACATCTGGGTGTGTGTGGGGGGGCAGATATAGTTCCAGAAAAATCTCTTTGTAACAAATAATATCAAACTTTCTCTTGAGTTTGTGGGTTCTCTCCAGTTAAGGGGTGAACTCCTGGAGAAGAGTGTGGGACATGCCTCCAGGGCGATGTTGGCCTGGGGGTCTGGAGACCAGTTTCATATGGGCTTTCACGTGCAACCCCTAATCTGGCTCTTCCAACCCCCTGCATATTAGGGCCAGAATTGTCTTTATAGAACAGAGTCTAACCCAGCCATTCACCTGCCTGAAACATTTCCATGATTGTCCATTGTCTTCAGGAAAAAGTCCAAATTCTGTAACCTCCATAAAAGGCCCTGCATAATCTGGATCCTACCATCCTCTTTCACCGCTCACCCTCCACCCCAGACTTGGCCCTGGACATACCCAGCTGCTTGAAGGTCTGTGAATTCATCCACCTTCTAAGTCTATATCAATCCTATGCCCTGTACCTGGAAATGCATCTATGCCCTTCCCTCCTCCAGCAAGCCTTCCCTTGCATAAAAGTGATAAACAGCAAGTATTGACTATGACAATTCTAGCAGCATATGACAGAGACCAAATAAGAGTAGCTCACATTAAATACTAGTTAACTTCTTTTTCAACTAAAGTCCTAGTTAGTAGGAAGGCTCTGCTTTACAAAGCTATCTGTAATGCAGACTTCTTCAGTATTGTTCTATATCTTGAGGATGACATATTCTTTCTCTCCATTGTCCAAGGTGGTTCTCTGTTTGTCACTGAGACAAACAGACAAAAAGTCATTGTTACAAGGAAAGGCTTCTGGGAGGAAGGACAGAGATGAGTCCTCCAGCATGGAAAGAACAGGTGAGCAGGAAGGGCAGGTGTCCCTCCTTCACTTTCACTCACTCCCTATTAGCCAGAGCTGACTCACGTGGGCACACTCAGCCACAAGGAAGGCGAGGAATGTAGTTTTCATTCTGGAAAGCCTCTATTTTTATGAGAGAGAAGGGGAAAACTGACTTTGGGAAATGGCTGTATGTGGATGATAGCTGTGAAAACAGAAAGGACAGACAGGGTGGGTGAAGATGAAGACTTAACCACTCCAGCAAGGGAAAAGGTGACATCAAAGATGTACAAATGGGCTGGGCGCGGTGGCTCACGCCTATAATCCTAGCACTCTGGGAGGCCGAGGCGGGCGGATTGCTCAAGGTCAGGAGTTCGAAACCAGCCTGAGCAAGGGCGAGACCCCGTCTCTACTATGAAATAGAAAGAAATTAATTGGCCAACTAATATATATAGAAAAAATTAGCCAGGCATGGTGGCGCATGCCTGTAGTACCAGCTACTTGGGAGGCTGAGGCAGGAGGATCGCTTGAGCCCAGGAGATTGAGGTTGCTGTGAGTGAGGCTGACGCCACAGCACTCACTCTAGCCTGGGCAACAAAGTGAGACTCTGACTCAAAAAAAAAAAAAAAAAAAAAAAAATGTACAAATGGCAAGGAATGTTGAAAAAATGAGCAGGAGCCAGGTGACAAGGAACTGGAAAACATTTCCACATCCATATCTCATGTAAGTCTTCCTGTCTGAAGACTCACATGAGATATGCCCCACCATTTCTTTCCTCATCTCTCCAGGCCCAACTTATACTTGATTTCCTTCTGGAGGCCTCTACTGACAACTCCAGTCTTTCTCTGGACTAGATAAAAAGTCTCTATTTGGGCTACTAACTGGGCCAAGTGACCATAATCTTTTACTGATGCCTCTTATGAACAGTTACTTTATAGACGTATCTCATTTTCTTCCCACCACACCCCTGTTAGACTTTTAGGGTTTCATTAAAACTCACTTCTCCTTCCCCTTCAGAAATGGAGACTAGCTGAGAAGTAAGATCCAGGAGACTGGCAAATGGAGATCAATGCTAGCTTTTTATTGATAAAATGATTGGAGAGCATGGCTTCACACTTGTGGTTGAGGGGGCTGCCTGTTAACCCTCTCCACACCCAGTACTCTTGAACAGCCCACCAGAGGGAAGCGTGGGGTTCAGAGTCACCCGCCCTACTTAGGATTCCTGAGTAGCACTGGTGTGGACAAAGGGGATGAAAGGAGGAAACACCCCCAGTCTCATAGCCAATGAGAACCCTAGGTAACTCCTTCCTACCCCCTCTGCGGGGCGGAAAGGGAAGGGGCGGGGCAGGAGGCCAGGAGTGTTACTGATTTGGCGGCCCGCCCACACGGAAACCTGAGGCAAGAGGAACGAAGGTTCCGCCACAATAATCCCTAACGGGAGCAACTGTTTTGCCCGTGTTATAGACGAGGAAACAAGCACGATGAGAAGAACCATGAGTTGCTAGGGTCACCGAGATGTCACCTAAATATTAAGGCGCAGAGAACTGCGAAACGAAATCTGCCTTGCTCCGAGCCCTGGCCTTTAGTTACGAGTCCCAGTAGCTTATAAGCTCTTCGGAAAAAAGCATTACAATAAAACATCTCCACTTTCCCAGTAGTGGTGGCAAAATGTCTACTTATTAAAAGGCTCATGGCAGAGAGTTTGGTTAAAGACTTCAGATTCTGGTCTATGTATGTTGCTGCTTTGTCCTTGTCTCAAGTTCAGCCAATTTCTTTACCAGGACAATTCCCCTGGGAGCAGGAACCAGTGTTGTTGCCTCGGGGCCTTTTCATCTCTGCTGCCCCTGCATGTTCCTTTGTTGGGTTTATAGTTGGAGGCACTTTGCTGGATTTTTTTGAAATCCACTGTCTCCCTTGAGCCTCCTACTCGAGGGAAGGACCGGGTAGTGGAGAGACTCAGCTAATGGCAGAATCGATTACGCACCCATGGGTGGTCCAGGCTGGTGGTTAAGTTGGTAAACCTTCAAAGAATATCCTTAAATATTTGTCCAACATGTATTTCAAGAGGGTAGAGAGAGACTGGATTTATGGTAATAAAAATTGTACAGAAAAATAAATTCACTACTAATTAATCTCCTCGGGCAGAAGTGGTGTCAACCTTCAGAAAAATGCCTGCCAAATGTTTCCCATTTTTCTGTAGTCATTATACTGTCTTCAGCTTCCTTTTGCAATTTACTAAACTGTACAACGTTTTGGCAGGCATATTAAATGATTTTATATTTAAATAATGAAAGAAGTCACTTGATCCCCAGTAAACAGCCGTACTCCATGGAATAGTCCTTTACAAAATCTCAGGCCACGAAGACCTGCCCACGGGAGGAGAGAGGGCTGTGCTTGGGAGGAACATTTTATTTTTATTTTCCACTGGAGGGCGCTGTCTACTTTGGTGGAAGTGGAACCGTGTTTCGTTTCACTAGTTCATTCTAGCAATCTTTTTAGCTCCCATCATGAATGTGTGCCCTGGGCAGTTGTCCAGTGGTCCCCTTTAATCTAGCTTTAATCCCACAGCGCAGTAGTGTCAGGGCTCAGATGAGACCCCAGGCAGTCTGATTTGTACCGAGCTGGGCCACTGCACTCAAAGAGCTCTCATCGACACCTTTTTATGTCCAGCGCCAGGCCCTACCCCAGCGTCACCCCGTATGTATGTATCTATCACACATCCCTATATTATAAATTTCCCTGACTTTGCATCCTTTGCCTCTGAAAAAACATAAACTGGGCATCTTTCATATGGAACCTTCCTAGGTTCCTTATGAAGGAAGGTTATGACTAGGTTACGACTTCTGCCTCTGGACCCACTGCCATACCACCTCCCAAGCTGTCAGCACGTGGCGGTAGAGTAGGGCTTCCCTAGCAAAAGAATCACCTGGCATCTTACGAACACTCACATTCTGACTCAGTAGGCCTTGGCAGTGGGACACGAGATTCTGCATTTCTGACAAGCCCCGAGTGGTGTCCCTGCTGGCTGATTTCAAATAACTAGACTTTACCTTTTTGTCTCATTCAGAAGTTTTCCCACTCAGTTTGGCATATGGGGGTATAGCCCCCGCCCACGTGGGCAGGGATGGAGGCTGGTCAGTATCCACCTAGAGTTCAGCTTTGCTTCTTACTTTGTCTTCGTCAGTTGCTCCTGCGAGACCCTCTCCCTGGCTCTGCTCCATCTCCTCTATCCCTCGCTCCCCAGTTGGCAACCAGGAAGCATTGTGTTGGCACTTGTGTCTGCCACATCTGTCCCCTGAGTTATCTTGCACTGTCATACAAAGTAATTTCATTTTCTCTGATCTCTCCTTTTCATTGAGACCCTCAATCAGGGGACAACGAATGATGCGATAATGGCAATGACAGGTGTCACCTGTGCACAAAGCACTCTAATACCCACAAGACAGTACAGGGAGAGGCTGTGGGCCAGGGCTCCGCAGTCTGCCTGCCTGTGTTCTAATCCTGTCTCTGCAACTTCCCAGCTGAGCTGCCGTGGGTAAGTTACTTAACCTCTCTGTGTCTTAGTTTCCTCATTCGCAAAATATGTCTAATGCTGCTTTATAAGGCCCTTGTGAGGATTACAGGAGATAATGTGTGTGAGGCACTTAGAACAGGCCTGACACATAGTAGGTGATTAGTAATGGTCAGCAATGTTATATTCCTCAATTCCATGAGGACAGTGAATTATTATTCCCATTTTAAAGATGAGGAACCGAAGGCCCAATGAGGAGAAAGGACTTGCACTCAATAGCCTACAGCAAGGTTGGCACAGCAGGGAACCAACTCTGACTCCAAGTCCAGTGCTCCTTGCATCCTCTCCATGCTCCTGAACCTGGAGTTTTATTACCATCAACTCACAGCCCTGAGTGTGACTGTTTCCCCAGTGTCCTGTGATCTTTTCTTCTCTCTTTCCTTCCAATGGAGCATTTCCAGCTGGGGTGATTCATGGCGCTGGGCCCGCATGGCTCCCATTAACTTCAAGGAAAATCATAAGGCAAAACCCACATCAATCAAGTCTCCAAATTACTCATCCATCTTCGCAGGTGACATGTGGATTAAGACGAACGTGGAGTGAAGCAGGCATCATAGGATAACTATTTAGATTTATGAAAATCTTGTAAGAGCGTACACCAAGTCCCCACATGGAAGCTTGCTCTCTTTTCACAGCATGGTTAAACTTCAGGGATAAGAGACAGAGTGTCACAACAGAAAGGCTTTGAAGCCTGAAGTCTGAGGGGCTGGGAGTCCCAGCTTCACTATTTGCTAGACTTAGGATCTTGAATAAGCTCTTTAATCCCTTAGAATCCATTTTCTCATTTTTTTCTTCATTATTTCTACAAACCAAAGAGTTGGTTATTATCCCCATTTTACAGATATGGAAACTGAGATACAGAGAGGGTAAGTGACTTGCCCAAGGGGACATGACTATCAATCGATGAAGCAGGGCTTCAGACCCCTATATCTGAGCCTAGAAATCTATGTCCTGTACCACTCTATCTCATAAATGAGATGGCAAGTCTAAACACACCCGGCGCTGAGTAGGAGCTTAATAAACCTTTACTGAATCTGAATTTTGAGGACAAAACTCATGTTTCAGTAATCCCCATTCTTTAGAGTACCATTATACCTGGTAAGCTCTCAATTAATAGGAGTTAAGTTGCATTATTCCCCAGTGGAAATGGTTCTGTTTTTATTTAATGATTTGCTTAGATGCATTTTAATATGCAGACCGCAATGCTGCTTGTACAATATCTTCTGGACTGCGAGGCGCGGGCATTCATTATTTTATGAGACGCATATGTCATGCATAGCACAAGCCCTTTTCTTAAACCAACACAACATGCAAATAGAAATTTCATGTAAAATCACATTCAGACAGTCTCAAAGTAGAAACAGATGTCTGAAAAATATGAACGCCAGGCTTATTAAATATTTTATCATCAAATATTTCATACATTTCAAAAATGTCATCTGTGAAAACACAGAAATACCGCCTCAGGAGAACCAAAATATTTAATCACTTTCAAGAAATTCTTAAAAATAAGTCTTCACCTCGGAACTATTCCAGGCAGAGAACAAATTTCCAGGTGCTGCAAGCTATATTTATTATATTTTCATCAAAATCAGTAACCTAGATGAAGGAGATACAGTAATCAGTAAGGTCATTATTAGGTAAGATAATGACTTCTGAATGAATTCTCTCATTAATCTCATTACAAAATGGTAATGGTACCTGACTAATCATGCCAGAGGGGAGAGCTGTGTTGAATCAGAGCAAAATTAAGGCTCTAATCCCAGAGCTGCCCCCACCATTTCTTCATAGGAGCCTCACTTGGGGTTTGGGGACCGACTCGAAGCCCCTCTGATGGGGTGGATGGCTGATCGGAAGGTGGGGGTGCCCTGTGTGGACGGGGGCAGAGGGAGAGCCCTGAGGAGCAGCTGTCAGGAAAACTGGCCTCTTCCTGGGGTCCATTTTCCGGTTTCTCCGACTTTGTTCCCAGCTTCCACGCTTGCCCCATGTGCAGAGTCTGGTGGCAGCCAGCAGGGCCCTGAAACACGTGTTTAAGGGGGTCACACCGTTCTCAGCAATGGCGACCCATCCCACCCAGGGCGGGGTCCCGATCCCCGAGTGGACCACACCCTGTGCCACCTGCCTCCGTTGCCTTCCCGACCTTTTCTCCTACCGTCCTTTCCGCCACTTGCCTCGCTGTTCCTTGCACATGGGGTATGCCCTTGCTGTTCCTTCTGCAGGGACTGTCCCCACCCCTCACTCCATTGTACTCCACATGACCTCCTCACCTCTTCCAAGTCTTTGCTTGAACGTCACCTTCGGTAACGTCCCCCGTAACCATCACACTGAGCACTGGAACTCTCCGTGGCATTCCAGTCTACGTTGTCTTTCTCCACATCCTAGTTGCCACTAGAGAACTGATTAAGTTTCTCGTCTGTTTGCCTCCCCCACCAGAAAGTAAGCTCCACAAGGGCTAGGGTCTTTGCAGACGCATGTATATGCCTGGCGCGTAGCAGCTGTGCAGTCACTCCTGGACACCTGTGGGATTTATCACAGGCTTGTGGGTTCCCAAGCTTGCTGGGCACCAAGGGAGGAGCCCCAGTGCGTGAGACAGATGACCAGGGCTGACTGAAGTGTACACTCACTGCAGCGAGGCCCCTCCATGGGTGGGGCTGGCATTGCTGTTCCATCTCATTAGAAGTCACAGCCCCATCCATCCCCTCATTCCCACGAGAACTGGCCTGAAAAGGCACATGCCGGGTGGCAGCGTCTGGAGGGAGAGGGATCTCAATGGCCAGGAGAGAAGGACCAAGCAGAGTAAGATGGAGTTGGCAGAGACAAAAGGGATGGCTTGTCCCGGCTCCACCCCCAGGGGACAAGCACAGGCTGGGGTGATGGGGCTCCACAGGCACAGGCATGCAGAGCCCTCAGGGGTCTCAGCAGATGGGGATTCTGACTGCTTGACTACATTCTTCATGACCAAAATGAGACAGGTGACAATCTCACCCTCACTGGTCAAGCCCTTCGGGTCAGGGCTGCGGTCTCACTCTTTGTTTACTCTGGTGTTTGCAAAGAGGGCATGGAGCATGGTAGGTGCTCATCAAACGCTCAGTGAGTGAAGCTCGGAGCTAACACTTGAATGTGTTTGTTTCTATGTGCCCATTTTAAGGGGGAACAATAATAAACTGCCCAGTGCTAGGAGTCTGGAAACCATATCACTTAAGGGACAATGAAAACACAAGGGGATGTTTATAACAGAAAGGCAGGTGAAAATAAGCCCCATCTTCAATACCTACAGGCCCAGCATGTGAAAGCTGGATTCCTTTTATTTTATGTGGCTTTATAGCAGGGGTTTCAGGGAAGTGACCCACGTTCCACCACATATCCCTTCCAACCCAGTGGCAAATATCCCTAATTGATCATGAATACTTTCCTATAGAGCCAGGCCAAGCCTCAGAATCCTTCTCAACACTGTGCTCCAAACTCCCATACCCAAATTGAATAGAGCCGACGCACTGGATGAAATAGAAGTGAGATACTTCGTCTAGAACACAGAACTAGATCAACGATTGAAAAGCCATTAACATTACGAAAAAAACATTTTGTTAGAAGCAAATATGGAGTAAGTTTTCCTAGGGGTGAGGGCATCTCATTACTGCTCAAGGAGAGGCTGCTCCTTCCTTTCCAGGATGGCGTCCGGTGGAAGGAAAGGAAGGCATGTGGTGGATGCATTTCCAGTGTCAAGAGTTCAGACTTAACAGTTTTATCTGACCAGGCGCCTGAACAGTTAAGGACAGTCACTGGTGCTCAAGAACAGGAGGCACAAGGCTCTTCAATGCAGTGAACAGTGCTCTGGAAATGCCTCGTGGTGGCTCCCAGGAAGTTCTGCCATTTCCCCTGCTAACCAGGTTGCTACTTCAATGGTCTTGCTGGTACTACATTCCCCCGGTTTTGGCTCATATGCCATTTAATGTCCAGACCCTGTGGTTCATCCCGTAGCCTCCCTGCTTTGGGTCCCTTTGCCCCAAGGGGTGAGCTCACACCCCAGCAACCTCAGCTGTGTTCCCTGCCTGGGTATATGGGAAATTCTGGCTCCCCTATGTGATACACAGGAGGAACTGGGCTCTCTCTGCCTAATTCTGTTGTACCACACTAGAATTCCTTCCAGCTGCCCACGTTGGTACAGGCGTGCCCTGTGAAAGTGTTGCCTCCCAGAGGAATGAAAGGTAAAACAGGGCATAAACACACTTTGTTTCAACCCTCAACCTATAATGTATACAAGACCTTTCTACCACCTGTTCCTTCCCAGCCCCCATCTGGGATTTCCACTCTAAAAGAGAGCCAGGACACTTGAGTCTCTTCTTGGTACATTTCCACCTCTCTCCCCTTCTTCCCTGTCCTTCCCCTTTCTCTCTGATGGGAACTTATGGATACCCTTCGTCTTCTCTATGTTATGAAAAATTCTACAATCTGAGGCCACCAGGCTCTGTTCTTGATAGTAAAGGAGCATTTCGAATTTAAAGAGCTTTGGTCTTTCTCAACAAAGCCTATATTTCTAGCTTCAAAACTCTAGTCTTATTTAAGGTAGAACAATGGCTTGTAGGTGGTACCCACACCTCTTCTTGAAGAAATAGAGATCATTGATTTAATGGACAAAGAGTCACAGGACAACATGACTCACAGTGAAGCAAAAACGCATGATTTCCTATCTTAAAAGGTTTTTTTAATGGCATAACCAGAATTTGCAAAAAGATTTGTGTTCAAAGGTGTGTATTACGTAGCATTATTTGTCACTAAAGTAAAATTGGAAACAAATTGAATGTCCAACAAAAGGGGATTAGTTAAGTTGGCATTTTAAATGACATCATAGAATACTGTTCATTTAAATAGGTACAATTTTATGATATATTATTAGGTGAAGAAAGCATATCACAAAATAGCATATTCAATATGATTACATTTTATAAAGAAGTACATACCTGTCTCTGGCTGATAAAATGACAAGTGATTTTTAAAATTTCCTTTGTGCTTTTTCATATTTTCCAAATTACTATTGAACATCTGTTAGTTTTGTGGTCAGAAATAAATAATAAATGCTCTGCTATCTGGGGGAGAAAATACAGCAGACCCTGTGACCATTTTAGCCTCTCCAAGTGTGAGAGATTCCAGTTCCGTGGTCCCCCCAAACTTTGGCTTCAGGCCCCATGGTGTGATGAGAGCGTGGAAGGGTCTTCTCCAGGTTTGGTGGCTCCCAAGCCCCTGGACGATGGCCAGTTATGCCACCAGCACAGAAAGTGCCCGCTCCCCATGAAGTCTTCCCACCATAGAAACACTTCAATTTATTACAGAACCATGGTGCCAAGAGAGCTTTCTGCCTGTGCTCAAATCTTGAGAACCCTGGAGTTTCAATCTTTTATGAAATAGCTTTTCATTTTTTCCTTCTTTACTAAGGGCTTTTACAAGCCACCGAGTGGTTCTTTGTACATCAATTTTTAATCTTGTTAAGGTTTTTATTTCCACTTGACCAATCCTCAGTTCATAAATAACACATCAAAAATTTGCTCCAATTTCTTCTGTAGGTTTTGTTTGTTTGCAATTGTTTTAAAATGGTCTATTGAGAAGGAAGAAAGTGGTGACCACATCACTGTCTGTCCCTGTCCCTCCCCTGCATATAAACTTTCCATGGCTATTTATTGCCATTGAGAGGTAGACCATGCTTCTCTGCACGGCACTCAAGACCTGCCAAGACCTGGCCCAACCATGCTTTTTAGCTCAGCTCCTCTCTGCCTTCTCCCAACACACCCAGAAGCCAGGAACAACTGCTGTTCTAGAACATTCCACTTTCCAGCCTTCCTGCCTCTGCTCACCCCATGTCCTCTATGGGGAGTGCTTAAGAAGACTTGAAGTGACTTTGATTTAACATGTTTCTGTATAGTTCTGAGTTATGTTTCAGTTTCAGACTTACTAAGTTTGCCTGGTTCCTGTGTAGATATGGCTGCAGCTTAACAAACTCTGGACTTGAGTTCAGACAGATCTGTGTTTGGATTACACTCTGTGGCATTGATCAAGAATCAATAGCTTTATTTATTTATTTATTTATAAGATGGAGAGACTAACAGATCAGTTATAAGAATCAGATACAATTGCACATGTAAAAGTGCTGGTCAATGAGCCTGGCGTATAATAGGACTTCAGTAATCTTGAAATCTGGATCTTAGGCAATATTAGCATATCCAATTGCTCAAGTGTGTTTGAAACACCTGTATACTCACCACCTAGATTCAATAGTTGTTAACTTTTGGCCATAGGCCAGGCATGGTGGCTCACACCTGTAATCCTAGCACTCTGGGAGTCTGAGGCAGAAGGATCGCTTGAGCTCAGGAGTTCGAGACCAGCCTGAGCAAGAGTGAGATGCTATCTCTGCTAAAAATAGAAAAATTAGCCGGACATGGTGGCGCGTGCCTGTAGTCCAAGCTACTTGCGAGGCTGAGGCAGGAGGATTGCTGGAGCCCAGGAGTTTGAGGTTGCTGTGAGCTAAGCTGATGCCACAGCACTCTAGCCCGTGTGATAGACTCTGTCTCAAAAGAAAAGAAAAATTTGGGGCCATATATGCTTTATCTACCTATCTCTATCTGTTTATCTAGCCATTTATCTATCTATCTATTTATCTAGATTTGTATAACCATCTCTCTCTCTCTCTCTCTGGCTGAAGCACTTGAAAGAATTTGCAGACACAATAATTCTTCAACTCCCATGCATCTCTCATGCACAAATAAGAACATTCTCTCTTATATAGCCAAATCCCATTTTGCACCTAAAAACATTAACAATAATTCTCTATTATCATCTAATATCCAGTTCTCATTAAAATTCCCCAATTGTTCCTATAAGTGTCTTTTATAGTTTGCCCCCAACCAAGATCCTGTCAAGGTTCATATATTTGATTTGGTTATTATATCTCTTTTGTCTCTTAATCTAAAGCATTTCTCACATAGGCCTTTATTGGCTTTTGGAAATACTAGGTACTGTCTTGTAGAATCTTCCACTCCATTGGAGTTTTCCAATTATTTCCTTGTGGTATAATTTAGTATTTTCCTCTATCTTGTGTATTTTTCATCAACTAGTTGGCATAGATTATAGATCCTCCTAAAATGGCAAAGTAAGGGCTTAATTTTTTCCCTTTCATTACCAAGTCTCAGAGTAAGGAGTTGGAGTACTGATCTCTTCCGATGTTGGCATCAGAATTTCCCTCCTCTCTGTCTGTCTCTGTCTCTCTGCCTCACCCCCACCCCCAGTTATTCTCTCTCTTTAAACATTCACTCAGGACTTATGGGCTTTTAAATTCTTCTATCCATCCCTCTAGCCATTCATGAATTCATCCAGCTATGCTGCAAGGAACCAAGTCTATGTTTTCACAAGTGACCGTCTGGTTGTCCTATGTCACTTATCTTAAAGTCCGTATTTCTCCAAGGATTTGAGACTCTTCCTTTAATACCATCAAATTTCCATATGTAGTGCGTTTACTTCTGCTTTTTAAAAATCCTGTTCCATTGATATATCTTTCAAATTATGCGTTATTACTATATTATTTTAATTTTAGAGGGTTTTTTAAAATATAAATTTTAATATCTGAGAGAACTAGCTCCCCTGGATATTCCTCTAAGTTTTGAGCATTTTCTTAGCTGTTCTTGCTTTTCTCCATATGAACTTTAGAATCAAGTTGTCTAATTTCAAAGAAAGAAAGTGTTGGCATTTTTACAGTGATTGGGCTAAATTTATCATTTATGTATTTATTTGTTACTTTGGAGGTATATTGAGTTGTATTATCTAAGATGAGTATTTATGGAGATGATTGTATTCTTTTTCTTCTTAGAATTATAATATTTAAATTTACATTAATTTCCTATTATTGACCCATCCTTGGACTATTGTAATAAAACTAGATCATATGTATTATTTTCAATGTGCTATTAGATTTCTTGACAATATTTTATTAAAATTTGTATATAGTTGTTGATGAATGAGATTGGTCTATAGCTTTATTTTTTGCACAATATTTATCAGGTTTAGATATCAATATTATTTTCACTTTATAAAAAACAATTCAAAATTTGCATTCTTTTTCTACCATTTGGGACAGTTCAAATGGCACTGGGATTATCTGATTTTTGAAAAGATAGTATAATTCCCCTTTGAAACCATCTATACTGAGTATTTTTATGGTGGGTTAGCTCTTCCATAACTTTATTTATTATGGAAATTGATCTATATAAGCTGTCTCCATTTGTGTCAATTCTGGCAAATGACATTTTTCCTAGAAAATTATCTATTCCATCTGGGCTTTAAAATTTATGTGCATACAATTGTGCGAAGCACTCTTACTGTTTCAATGGTTATTTTTTTCCTTGTCATTTCTTATTTTGTGTATTTGTTCTTTCTGCTTATTTTTCATGACTAAGTTAACTATTTGTCTATTTAGTCTGTATTTTTTCCTGGAATTTATTAAGATTTCCATTGTAACATAGTGTACTGTTAATTTTTGTGAATGTTTCATATGCACTTGAGAAAAAGGTGTATTCTCTATTATCAGGATGTAAATATTTTTAGATATACATGAGATTTATCTTATGTTGTTTAGAAGTTTTATCTATCTTTGTCTTTGGGCTTACGGGAGTGGGTTCACTCTCTTCAACTCTTCCATCACGTGAGGACACAACATCCATCTCCTTCCTGCCATTCCACCCTCCACCATGTGAGGGCGCAGCAACAAGGCACTTTCTTGGAAGCAGAGAGCAGCCCTCGCCAGAACCAACATCAGCGCCTTAATCTTGGACTTCCCATCCTCCAGAACTGTGAGAAATACATTTCTGC